>JAODLC010000054.1:7671890-7693985 GCA_026781145.1 Hippopotamyrus pictus | reverse complement strand
GATTTATTTATTTTGAGTTTAGCTAGGCTTAGTACCACATCAGCCTCAGTTATACATATATTGGTCATAGACGACGCAGTATTTTGAAGTATTTTGAAGTTTGAAGGTGTTCCTATGTGAAGGTTCCGGTTAGCTAGATCTGCAGCCTTTAAACAGAGGCTTACGTCTGCACAAGTAGAATGTTCTCTCTCTGATCAAAGCTAAAGTTGATCAAAGATTTCAGGGGTGTAAATAATTGTAGTTTTTTTTTTTTCCACGAGACAAAGATGAGAACATCACTTTTAAAAAGACGGAGATACACTACTTCTATTACCGCGTCGATCGCTTAATATTTAAATGACCAATTTGCGAGATTTTTGATGCCTATGAGGGACAGTGAAAATCAGAACTGGGTTGAGAGGCGGAGGTTTGTCGTAAAAGCACGATTACAGGCTACAAGAAACCCAAGTATTTTACAAAAAGGGAGATACAAAACAGGGGCGCACCCCCTCTAAATAATGAATAAAAATCTGACATAGACCAAAGGAAAATCCAACATCACACAAGTCCAGCACAGAACCCGACACAGAACCGTTTCCCTACAGAGAACACCACAAAGAACCCAGCTGACCCTATTTACACCTAACAGGATCGTTTCTGTGATCTCAGCTGGCCGACTTTCATTGACTGTGACATAAGCAGAGATTAAACCAGTGCTAAATAGTCAGCTCCGTGTTCTTCCTTCACTTCTCACCAGTTCACAACCACAGTATTGCTCGGGTTAATGCAAAATAAATACTTATTTTCATTTAAAAAAAAAAAAAAAAATCTCTTCACCTCAAAATACCCCTTCAAACAGTTTGCAATAGGGTGATTATTTAGTCATCCATATTAAACTGCTCATTACTCAGAAACAATTATATAAAATCTCCTCTTTGTTTGCGTATTTTATTGCACCTGTATTATCTTTCTTTGAGAGAAATCCCAGGAGAATATTGTGCTTCAGTGGTCTTTTCCACAGAGATTGTTTTTGTTTTGCTCCAGCAATTTTTCTGCTTTTAGTTCTCCTGACCCCTGTCCAAGTCCAGGTCACCATCCTCTTTGTAGCTAGTGATGGTCCTCATGCCTCTGCACTCTCCATCAAGATGTTCTGCTGATGTTTGTCCTCACTGAACTGTCTCTTTATCGTCCTGATGGTCCTTCCGCTTCATGTTCCTCAGACCCATTTGGTCTATTTTAATCCATGGTTTGTTACCGGTCCATCACCTTTCTTGGCACTGCGTTATCCATACTAAAGTTGATGCAGTCCTCAATATTCTGGATAAACGTGTCCCTCACATGGCTTGCGAATACTCCCTTGGAGAAATGCTGAGAAATGTTGGTGGCAAACCTGTGCTTACATAGCCTATCCTAGCCTACCTTAAACATGCTTAGAACACTTACATTAGCCTTCAGTAGGGCAAAATCATTAACAAAGAATGTATTTTCTAATAAATTGTTGAATATCCCATGTAATTTATTGAATAATCACACCCATTGTAAAGTTGAAATATCGTAATACGGACCATCGTAAACTTAGGAGCGTCTGTATAGCCTTTGTATCGCTCATACCTCTTGGACAGTGCTGTCCCCTCTGTTGGACAGATCGTAGGTCCGTCATTGGTTTTTCACTGATCCTCTCAGAGCTGGACGCCATCTCCTTCACCTCTGCAACCTGGGTTCTGTGGAAAGCTTCAGCTTTGTCGCGTGGGTGCACAAAGGACAGTGGTTCAGCAGCTGCTGCTATACGTACGAGAGCGTAAAAGGCTCTGCTCGTCGGTTTTTCAGTTCATCGTTAAAAATATCGCACAAATTAGAAAAATAAGGAAAACTAGGAAGGCATCCACGCTATACTCCGATGTGAAAAGTTGAGTCGACGTAAAGCTACTTTTAAAATTAAACATGGAGATCAGTGTTGCAGGGAGCTTCTTGTGACAATACTGGTAACATAAAGTATTTATTTTCAAATGGCAGTTTCTGGGAACTATCTTGACAATTACACAATACAAGCACAGATCAAGATCTGCCCGGGCATTAGGTCTTACATATCGTAGAGAGAAACTGGTGAAGCATAATAAGTATTTTTTAATTAACCAATTAAAGGTTTTTCCGATTAATGTGCCTCACCTAATTGCCCGCGGTGGTCTTTCCACCGCTTCCTAACTAGTGACCCGACATTCAACTTAAAGGCGCAGAAGTCTGAAAAAAGTCACAAATCTATTTACGGTAAAAAGCCACTTGCAGTATGTCTCATGTTAGGATGTGTCACCCTCATATGAACCTTTTATGAAGGACAACACTGGGCTGCAGCATTAGTTTGCACATTTAAGCTGTGTGTCAAGGGAGTGACTATTTTTGATATCCTTATTATTATGCAGCATTAAAACAGAAGAACATCATAAGAACATCATCTCCCTTCTCTTCTCATTTTCAGTAGATCAATAGCTGGTTGGTCTACAGTCGTCCCAAAAGAGATTGCTTGTGCATGATGTAATATTCTCTCTTACAATAATTATTTGTGCGCCGGGTGGTCAGTCTGATATCAGAGATTCTGAATTCTCAATCAGATCAATTTTAAATTCCCCAGTTCCGTCTCTTCGGGGAGACCCTTCAAAACTTTTTAAATCACGGTGCAAGGTACCACTAAGTAATGCTGCAAATACAAACTGTTACCCATTTTATTGCATTAAAAAATAGCTAAATATCAACAACATCCCACATAAGTATGTTGCTATATGTACTGTTATAAATTACACCCACCCCATAATCTATTTACACTGAGCAGTTTGGAATAATGGATTATGACTGAAAATATTCATACAATAAATGTGCACACTTTGTATTACCACAGCGCAAAAAAAATTCTTATATATTTTTTTTAAGAATATATAGAAATTTAACTGACATTTATATTGCTATAGAGCAATTTTTAAAAACAATAATATATATTATTGGGGTGAACGATTCGTCCCAAAACAAATGGGATTAAAGCATAAAACACCTATTTTTGAAGGATTACTCTGCATTTATGCACAGACTTACACAAATTTAATGGATGCATTAGAAGTGATTATATATGCTTGTGGGAGATTAGCCTGAGATTCTAGGCAAGTGTTAATTTAAATTAGCATCATCTCAGAGACCAGTCACAGATGGCAGAGACCTGCCCGGGATTTTTTCTGCGTTCGGGGGAAAAGAAACTCGATGCAATGCAATGTTTCACTGGATGTCCTCCATTCCTGCTCTCTTATATTTTTCATATATAATTCCACAGCCAGGCTGAATGTACCTTGCTGGAAACCATTAATGTGATTTTCAAACAGGAGCTGAATGACTGCTGAATGTAATCAGTGTAAAGTGGCACTAGTGGACTGACAACACATGATGTTGGTAAGCGTAGCAAGCGTAGATTATCATCCGTGACAAGACGGGGTTTTTTCTCTCTATTTTTTTCTTTTTAATTGCTGGACATCAATAACGAGGTCAAAAGGTTGTGAAGTAAATGCGTAACAGTGTTCAGTGTTCCAGTGACATGCACAAGCTGTTCTGTTAAAGGTCACTTCCATTCGCCCATCTCTTTTCAATAATCGTTTATCCCGTGCGGGGTTACGGTGAGCTGCAAAGCGGAGGGCGTGAGGCGGAGGGCGCCCTGGACAGAGTGTCAGTACATCACAGTGCACAGGCTCACAATCGTACGCCGCGGGCAATTTATACACCCATTTACATAAACCTCAGATTTAACAGGAAATCACAGTACTTGTGCGAAACATATTTAAACATGCAGAGATTCAGGGGCGAGACTCTAAGCCACAGCAGGTGGTAATGGAAGGCTATGGTGCTTCCTGTTGAAACAGAGCGCCCCCCTTTGGTCACCTTCATGTATTGCAAAAAGAAAAAAATATATATGTTAGCCCTATCACCAGGCGCATAGCCAGAATTAAATTCCAAGGGGTGCCTGACTACCCTACCAGTAGCCCCCCTTCAGTGGAGGGGTCGAACCTGTTATTTTACTGTGTAGCTACGTATGTTCCTGCCTATCACCTTTATGCCCTGGATTTCATTCTCCAGTTTGGGAATATCAATACCAGTATATACCTTGCTGCCACCATTGATCAGAGATGTATCCATAGAAACAGAATGACGAGCAGCTGATCGTTTTAATTGACGCGTGTGCCCGACGGCACGTGGCTTTCCGTGTCGGTTTCCGTGACGCCTCAACGCATCACCATTAATTTCCCACGACGTCATCCCCCTTCTGACACCCGGCATTTTCTCAGCACCCCGGTACCACGTGCTACTGACTAACCTCTCGTTTGCATTGCAATGTCTGGATTACAAACATTTTAACGAGGATGTGGTCCAACAGCGTGATTCTGACGCACGCTTTACCTCGCTGGCGTTCCTTTATTTGCATGAACGCATCTCGTTCTGCTCAGTGGACACTCTGCTGCTAAGGCTCTTTATTTAATGTGGTTTTAACATTTGAGCTAGTTTAAAAGGAAAAAAATGATGTCATTTTATTATTAATGCACAAGATGTTCTGAGTCCTGAAAATGACAACGGTGGTTAGAGAAATGTGGATAATTATTAAAACTTTTTAAATTAACAAAGAGGACGTGCTGTATAGACAATGATGGTCAAGAATAACACCAGTGGTGGACAGTTCAGGTCCAGAAAGTAAAAATCCAGACCAAGATTTGTGTCAACCAACCAGCTAAAGAATCAGAGTCACAATCTTGGTCTGGATTTTTACTTTCTGGACCTGAATTGTCAACCGCTGAATAACACTGAAGAAAAGTATTACAATAATTGCATTAATATGCTTTTGAAGACAGAAGAAAGCGAACACGTCAGTAAATCTAGGATCACATTTCATGCAGTAACATGATGGATTTTTTTAGGAAATTTGATTTTTGTTGCTGGCAATATGTGCTTGACTGGGTGTGAGATGTTATATAAATATACTGTCAAATTTCAGTTGAATTTTGAATCGAGTTGTCCAGTGGCCTGTACTACGAAGCGGGGTTACTGGCTTATCAGGGTAACTTGTCGGATTTAAGGTACCACAGTTTAAATGGGCTTCATATTCGTTCACTTACATTTTGCTCAGACTACCTTAAATCCGACAGGTTACCCCGATAAGCCAGTAACCCCGCTTCGTAGTACAGGCCACTGGTCTCCAAATTTGTATGTTTTACATATTGTGATGTGTGTGTGTGGGTGGATCATGCATACATTACATTGTGAGGACCAAAAAAAAAACGTCTTGTTTTGACTTTGTGACCATGCTTCTGGTTCCCACAAGAGGAGACTGAATTTTATAAACATCTGTGATTGCAATCAACAAACTAAAACTCTTTTGTTTAGTTTGGTTACGGTTAGTACTGGGTAGGGGTTAAGGTTGTCATTGTTGGCATTAAGGTTTTTCCCATAGTAATGAATGGAGAGTCCTCACAGAGGTAGGAATACAAACATGGGTGTGTGTCTGTGTCTGTGGGTTCCAAGGCTGTATCTCTGATTATGCTTTTGAACAAAAAAAAACACACTTTGAAATTATTATTCAATAGTTGGGTGATGCAAGCATTATTGGCAGTAATCATGTTGGCATGCCGTTAAGATACGATTTGCTGTTAATCACCTAAACAAATCGCGGTGTTTCTGGTAAGTCTCTGCAATTACCAGGGTTCTCTTCTTTAAGCTTGTAGAATGTGCTATTTGTTAAAACCAACAGGAGAGTCAGTACCGTCATTAGACAACAACAGGTGGGTAAGCCATCTGGCAGAAATCAGTTCAGAAGTTACCCTCTGACCTACTGCCTCTGGTTTGGCAAGGATTCATAGAGGTGGGAGCCAAAATCCCGAAACTGCAGCTGCATTAGAGGCATTTCATTGAATATTTCCCTCCAATTTTTCAACGACATTATTATTATTATTATTATTATTATTATTATTATTATTATTATTATTATTGTTGTTGTTGTTGTTGTTGTTGTCGTCGTTTGTTGCTTTTCTGATTTTCAATGTACAAAACCTTTACAACACATAACATGTCCAACAATAGTACAAAGGCAAAGATTACCGCATAAGCCAAAGCCTTGACCTAATATTAGTACCGAATCATAGTTGCAGTACATTGTAGCCACAATGATACCAACTTCAAGGAGGGAAACTTTGGGAACATCAGCTGCATTTCATATTTTTTTTGATTTTGTACCAGTTTATTCTTGTTTTTTATTATGTCATAGCATGAATTAGGTTTTTATAGAGCAATTATGTCTGACTCTCAGTTTTTTAACTTGCATAGAAGTGTTTGAAGAACAATGCAGTTGAAGGAAATCATGGCTGTGTACCTTGGCCACAAATTTTGCAGTGTGAGATAAATGATAGTAGATTTTTAAAATACTCATAACATGAGATGTTTGCAATGCACTCAGTCATCAAATGGTAAATTGCAGACTGCAGTATCTGCTACAGTTACTGCTGTGTGTTTTTTATGACTGATGACAGCAGAGATGCTACCAATTTCTCCTATATAAGTGTACCCATTGTGAAACATATTGCAGTGATCTACAGAAAAATTTCAGATAAAAAAAATAAGATGTACAGAGTAGAGCTTAGCATTGATGTAACATGAATGAAAATGTGCCACACATTCACATCCAACATCAACAAGTGGCTGTTTCGATGGTATACAATTAGATACAAAAGATGTAATTTTGTATTTCAATATTTGTATATTGAATATAACTGGTCATGTGAATGCTGATTACAAAATCATCTGTATAGGATAGGAACTCTACTAGAATGAAATGCCATATTCTCCAAAAAAAAAACTAATCAAAATGGCAAAATAAAAGATAAACGCAAAGAATTCTGTTTGCTGTGTCCCTGTACTCAAGAGCTTTTGGTTGATCATGAGTTCCTTATCCTTATTATTACTTACATGTTCATTTTGAAAATACACTACGGGCCGAAACACTGCATTTCTGCTCTGAAGGATGTTTTTTTGTGTTCCTTTATCTTTCGTTTTTATTGAAGATAAAGGAGTTATCTGACTGTTCACCCTAAGAGGAATCAGGTACAATACTACAATATTATTGAGGAAAGCATCCATACAGGAGCAGTTTCTGTTATTTTCTCATAAGCAATTAAGCAGTTGTCTCACTTTTTCCTATTTTATTTTGCTCTGCAGAAATAGGTCGTTTACACTGAAATTCGATTTCTGTCTCCCTGTACTTTTTAATTCTTTTTTTTTGTGCATGCAGCTGACCTAGACAGTTTGATGGTACGACGCCGCCTTTGTTACACAAGCAAAATTATCTCTCTGCATAATTTCAGGCAGTCTTTTCAGATGCCAATAACAATTGATCTTAGCACAGTGCTTTTGTGGGCTGTCTGTTAATTGCAAATTGTCCATAATTAGGCTCTTGAAGATGTCTAATGAATCATTTGGTGACAAAGGTTAGGAAAATGGAGAAGAATAATTTCCAGGCCTTCCTTTTTTTACAAAAAATGGCACGAACCGCAACTTCTACATCACTAGTGCCCATTTGTAATACAGGCCAGTAGAGGCATCCCAGAATTCTCAGCAAACGACTTGCCCTCATTCTTGAGGCCAGAGGAGAATTTCTACCCTCATGTTATGAAGGCCAATATAATTACTTTATGATAAATGTAGATCAGATCATCCTATTGTCCCTCGGAAGCCATGTTGTAATAGTGTCCTTTGATCAGTTGCCAACAAATGTGGAATAATCCACCTAATTTTTTAAATAACTCCATGACAATTAAAACCCCTGATGAATAGACTCTAAATTAAACAATGTGAAAGTCTCCATTTTCATATTTGAACACACACACACACACACATATATATATATGCAAATAACTGTATGTTTATGCTAGGGTGCGGCATGGCGCAGGCGAAAAAGAGGTGTCGATCGAACGGAACACCCTACCAAATGGACCGCGAATAGGTAAGGGTACGAGAACTAACGCATGCATGCAGAGCAACAGGAACAATGACTGCATAGAGAAGCAAGCAGGCGCAGGTACTTAAATAAACACAGGCAAGCAGGGCGAACAAGGGGCAGGTGAAACTCAATCAATTAACCAATCAGAGGACACAACAGGTAGAACAATTAACAGGAACTGGGACAGGAAACCTGGCAACAGGTGATACTAATAACAAAAACGATCACTTAACTAAGAAGCTTAAAACAAACTAGGACATAATCTGACACTGAAACGAAAGCATGAGTAAAATAATTATGCGATCACGAAAGCACTAAACACAGACCACTGCACAAGTGGGGCAAAGCATGAGGATCTGAGAACTGGGTACAGAGGCTATTACTATAAACACTAGAAAAAAATTACAAAAATTCAAGAAAGTAAATCAAAACAGACGAGGCCAGTTTCAAGCCCGCTTCAGACCTCCAGCCCACGGGGTTAGTTTCTGATTCGCATATTTAGCCCACTGAGCTATGCAGCGGTCCGAGGAAAATACAAGGGTTGAAGGAAGCGACAGTGAGGAGAACAGGATGGCCAATGGGGAGGAGACGCGGAGCGTAGAATCGGACAGGTGCCGACTCGGTCAATTTAGCTACTACATAAAAAGTTTAGCTAGTGGAATTTCTTTTTGGCCTCATAATTCCAGGGTTGCGGGTTTGAATCCTGCCTCTGCTACAGTGCCCAATTTCACATGGGTTCTCCTGGGGTATTTGATGTGCAAACACATGCAGGCGGGACAGCAGGTGCCTCTATATTGCCCGGTGGGTGTCATCATACGTGTGAGTGTCTGCGTGTCTGCATCCCGTGACAGACTGACCGGCCCAGCTTCTACACTACGCTGACCAGAGTATTAGCGATTACAGGCTGAATGAATACATAACTCTTTTAGTTAGTTTGTTCTTGGTCTGTACATTAGTTAAAAATATCTAAATATATATTTTGTAAAAAAAAGACTGGATGCTCATGTATAGTCGTTTTTTTTTGTTTTGTTCTGTTGTTTATTTGCTTGTTAACTAGCAAATGTTTCATAGGACATCTCGGTGCCTAATTAATCAGGCTCTGCTGATCATGACAGACCATGAAAATGATAAAAATGAAAAATAGACACCACTTATGAAAAATTATGAATATATTACAAATATATATTAAATCTAATTGTTTTTGGCAGTCAGATCTTAAACATAGATGTGCATAAATAGGACAGGAAGCATCAATATTTGCAAAAGAGGAATAGCAAAATAAAGCATCCTGGTTTTGATTTAACAAACAGCCCACAGTCTCCAGATTTCTTTTGCATGATTTAAAAAAATGTTCATTACGGTGAAGAATAACAGGCACTTTCATCTTCCACAATGCTGCCATTCTTTCATGTTCTTTGTGAACTCGGTAACTTTACCTCGTAAATACTACATGCCTGTCTTGTTTATTTTCTTCCAGTTTCCTTGAAATTTGTCAGAAATATCCCATGACATGCATGTGCAGGGATCATTATAATAAACTAATTTCCAGAAGGTTTTCTTAGTTTCTGTCAAAATGATTGGCAGTACTGGGAGAAAAAAAAACAGCATTTCAAAATAAAAGTCATTATCCCATAAAAGTCATTGTTCCATTGTAGTCTTCACAGAGTAACAGATCTTTGAAAGCTAATTATATTAAAATATTATGTTTTTATTTTTAAAATAAAATAAATTAAATGTAGCTAAACACTAATGATGCCCAGCTTTTTCTTACTTAGTAAGACAGACCCTTTCATTCTTTATTGGATAAACAGTAAAAGGTGGTTTTACCTTCAGTAAGTATATTGAAATTACACATTGAATTATTACTGGATGATGGACTCAGGCATTCTCTAGTATACATTTTAATCTTATCTCATTTAGGCTATGCTGTTTTTGTAAATGTATCGAGTTGTTGTGTTAGGAAAATCCCTGAAGATCAAACGGAGGATGTGATAGTCAGACGTCAGCTTGGATATTAAGAAACAAATAAATAAATAAACTAAAACAACAATGAAAATGACCTTTCCATATTAGTTTCTCCATTCAGATGACCGTCCATGTGACCTGGAGTTGCATTCAGCCTCCTGTTTGCTAAATTAGTCTGACATTTATGTGAGGGATAATGTTTCCTGATTGCAAGAAGGATGCTGATGTCTAATTGGTACTTTGGCAGCTTTTTGTTGATTTTCAGTACAGGCCAGTGGTTAAATGCTTCGTGGATGCATTCCACAATTTTTCTGCATTAAGACTAAATATATATAGTGAGAAATTTTATTTACACTAAAAATGTCAGTAATTAAAATTAGATTTTACCAAAACTGGCACTGACTTCAAAAAAAATGTTTTACATGTACAAATAGCATACAATCAGCTAAACTTATAAATATTAACGAATTAATTAATCTCGATTAATTTGGACCAGTCAAAATCTGCACAGTACGTGCGACAGACATATATAGCTAAGAAGGTATTTTCATTTGTTACTGCCATTTAATGCTGGTATTTGAATGAAATGAAAGTTATTTATCATTTCTTCCATTTGTGAGACGTGACAGATGTATGCCCTAAAGGTGTTAATGCGACAAAGGAGAAACACAACTTGAAATATTAGTTGTACCAACATTTGCATGTTACATTTGATGGTATAAACATAGAAACAATATCTTAAAAAGCACAGTTAAAAAGCAACAATTTTCCCAGATTACATGCTCTTTGAGCTTAATTGCACAAAGACAACAGAATTAAAACTTGATGACTCAAGATTCAAGCTCATTTATTTGTGACGTACATGCTATGCAGTGAAATGTATCACCTAAGGCTCCAGGACTGTGCAATAGTGCAAAAGTAAAAGAAAGGGACAGCAATACAATTAAAATGAAGAAATAAATAGTAATCGATTAAGGTAATCAAGAATAAATAACATATAAAGAAAAAAAGTATAAGGTGCATGAGAAATGAAGTAGCAGCATACGTTGTTTACAGTAGCGAACACAGTGCAAACAGGGAAAATGAACAATGCACAAAGCGGCACTGTGTGTCGATCAGCATTACCGCAGGTTGCTACATGAGTACAATTGTAATTAACAATCTTTTACGTGTCTGGTGGCTCAGTGGAAGGCACTGTTACCGCACACATCCAGGGTTGGGGGGTGGAGTCTGGGCCCTGCTCTCCTTGCGGAGGTTATAAGTTCATACTGTTTTGCTTCCAAACAGTCCTGCCTCCTTCCAAAAATAGGTGGCAAAGCCAATCATCATTGCTAAATGTTCCGTAATCTGTGACTGGCGCATGTGTACGTGTACCCTGCAATTGGCCAGCTTCCCGTCCAAGGGGACGCCCTGCCAGGTGCTGTGGGATTCCCCGGAAAGGCTCCAGACTCCCCAAAGGCCCTGGACTTAATGGCTATAAGATGCATGGATAGAATATCTGTCAAATTTACCCTGTATATATAGCAGACATTTATAACCACAACATTTTTTTCCTCATGAAAAAAAATTAATCATGATCATGATCATGATCATCATCATCATCATTATCATCATCATCAATTACTATAAATTCATACTCAGTGTGTAAACAGACTTGAAGGGTAGTTAATCATTCCGTAAATTAATTTCCCTTCACTATAAATTTCAGAAAACGTCCAACAGCAGAACGTTTAACATTAGCTCATGCTACGTTATTTAAAGCAGCCTACTAGCTCGTCTGTCTATCATTGTCCATCATAAAGACGGTTTAGTCCTTATGGGACTTCATTCTTAATTAAATTCCTAATTAAATGAGCACTTTCCTCCAGAAAGTTCACTTCCAAACTATTTCAAATTGTCTTTGTTATCTCCCCGAATAACCACAGCATTATGTACTCTCCTAACTGTTGCCAATGCATTTACATACAAACATGCTTCTATTCTTTTCCCGCCCTTAGACTAATTAATAATTGACACCACAGTGGAAAGTGACGGATTCAATTATTTTTCCTGGATTCTTTCATAGTAGTTCTCCGACACTGGCTATCAGAGACCATTGGCCACCGTCTTCCGAGCATTCCCCATCTAGCACATAATGAAGTGCACTGCTGTCGGCTTCAGGTTAGATGTTTATTTAAATTAGAATGAAGCATATGTTTATAATGTCGAATTTATCGTTGTTGGAAGTTACTTTAGTGCATGTGAGTCCTACCGTCTGACTTTAAGATATTCCATCATCCAAAGGCGTAGATATGGGTTTGGGTGGTAGGGACGTATCCCAAACAATATTGTGAGAGTACCCTGGGTGTTTAGGGAGGTAGTAGGTTAGGGGCTGATTTGGTTCCTACCAATGAAACCAAACCTACACCTTTGCTATCATCCATCCATCCATCCATATCTGGCATCCCATTTGTTTATTATTTTTCAATTATACTTGAATATGTAGATATGTTTTACAAACACTATTTATCCTCCTAGCATCAGTGGTAAGAATAAAGATAGATACTGCGTTGGAGTTTGCGTTGGACGGCTGTCAGCTTATGTGGTCGTTCTTGGTGACACTGCACACCTGCTGCCTGACGGCGTTTAGACCAGCGACCGTCGCTAAAGTGAACGTGGGGGCTGTTGCATTCAAGTTTCCAGTGGATACCATTTACACCGCAGTGTTATGTGATTGTCTGAGATGAACGCGGCGTTTCACGCCGCTTTAGGTACCACGTTAGCAGGGCTGATGGACTAAAAACCTTAGCTAGGCGATTAGCCATGTGACAGAGTGAGCTCTGTCCTATTTCTGTCAAGGACCCGCCTACCCTTCACGCTCTTCTCTTTTGCCTACCATGTCGGAACAATGGAAAGAACATTTCACTTTAAAGAGTGATAATTGTGCCTATTCAATTCTTGCGCTCCTATTTTGATTTTGCGTGGTTTGCGTAACGCGTGGGTGTATGAATGCCGGTGGAAATTTGTTATTTAATTATCTGCATCCCTTGTGAGCTGCTGGTGATTAAACTGTGTATCATATTTAAATTGATTCAGGTGAGGGTGTTAAGCATTAGGTTGATTTGACTCAAGCATGGTAGAGAGCTTTCTCCCATATTTGGGATGGGATTTAAGCTTCAAGTCAGGTTTTTTTTATAACTTTGTTTTTATCAGCTTAGCTGTTTACAGTGTTTCATATATATATATATATATATATATAATTACTGAAATTATTTTTATTTTTGTTTAATACTGTAATTACAATTTTGTATGTGCAAAATAATTGGCATAAAAGTTTAACTAATAAAGTGCTTTGTCCTATGGCAAAAACCTTGAGATAAGCCCTGGGCCAGACAGCAGTCCAGTGCAGGGCACTGGTACACAAGGCACACATTAAAGGTGCTATTTGTCTTTGAACTGTAGCAGAAAACGAATTCTGGAGAAACCCAGGGGCTCCACATACATACTGGCAAGGGGGAAATCAAACCCACATCCCTCTAGATGCAAGGGCCACAGTGTTATCCAATCAGCCGCCTCACCGCCCCCAGCCCCACATTTGCATTAAATTATATACACCCATACTATGACTGTGCAGTGCATATAATATTGTTCACATGTCATCTGGTGTATTGACAGGTTGTGTTGTATGGAAAAGTTTCAGCAAAGTGAAGTGATTTTATTTTTTTTGGTGGTGGTGTGTGCGTGTGTGTGTTTACATGGGGGGGATATAAATTAAGGAGCTAGGCCCCCTCTTTGGCAAGGATCCATAACTTCCGGCACGTCCTGATTTTACTGAGTTTGACGTGTCCCTGGGTCAACAAGGGAGGGGCTTGCATTTCACTTCTGTAACCAATCACAGTCCTCAGTGCATGACATCACCACACTCATTAAAACCTGTGTTTTCTGTTAAAGGGCAAGGTGCGCCGATTTGTGAAGGCACTGTTTTATTGTGAATGCCTTTTGTTAAGGGACATGTCATAGATACAAAACACAGGAATATGCTGACCAGCAAGGGCTGTAGGGAGCCAGATAAGGGTGGGTCTTTATTTCATCATGATGACAATGATAATAACAATAAAAATAATACAGTAATAACGAGGCTTGAACTGGCAACCTTCTAATCACAAGTAGAGAGGCTTGGCTCGGTGAGCCACGGACCACCTGGAATAATGACTGGAAGCCTTGAGTTTGAAAATGACAAAAACCACATACCACTGTTGTGATGTCATACGACGAATGCTGTGATTGGCTAAAGAAGTGAGATGTAAGCCCCCCCCCCCCCCAACTTCTGCATACGTCATGACTTTGCGACGTTGCAAACTTGAATGGCCATCTTTGAGCAAATCTCCGGCCCCAGAGATATCCGCGGAAACCAAGAGGCAGTTCAGGCATAACCCTAAAGCGCTTCACTCAGACACTGACAACTCATACACAGAAATTTTAAACCCACTAAAATTAGTTTACTGCCTAGATGTTGTGGCTAGCACTGTTGCCATACACCTCCGGGACCAGGATGTGAGTCTTCGCCTTGGCTTGGTGTGCATGTTCTCCCCATGTCATTGTGGTGTTCTCTCTGGGTACTCTGTCCCCCCCCCCCTGCCGAAAAAGAAATAAAATAAAATGTTTTGATGTTGGCACCTCATCCTGGGTTGTTCCCAGCCTTGTGCCCATATCTGCAGATAGGCTCCAGACCTTCCACAAAGAATACGGATGGATGGAAGTTAATAAGTACTGTAATTTCTTTCCACATCAACAATTATCACCTTGTATATTGGCATTAGGGTGTGTGTGATTTAAACCGTCTGTGGCATCAGAACTATATTTTATATGAGCTTGGCGTACTTAGTCTTATGATATAATTTTATAGAAGTCAAATATATCTTAAATATATACTGTATAGTGCATTTACAGTATAGAAGACAAATTTATTGTGCCATAGCCGTGTCTGATTCAACCTTAAAATCAACCTTGATTTTGCTTATCAGTTGGGACAAAAGCATTCCATTTATTGACATAAACTCAGTCATAACTCAATTAAAATATTTGAGAGTAACATCATGTCATGCTTATTTAGCTATGTAAACATTCAACTGGCTAGCTAGGCGGTTGGTGATGAAGCTGACGAATACATAGCTTTCTTCACATTCCAGATTTTCCTATTAACTGAAATCTCTACGGATCAGTAAAGAAGCTGAAAACTTACAGCACAGGTAATATCACAAAAGATTAGCTGTATGCTAATAATACAGTCATGGAATGCAAGGAAAGCGTTGTTTGACTTTGTAAATAGGTTTATTTGAAGATGAATTGAATGGAACATATTTGTTTTTTTTTTATTCGGGGAATGAATTGTAAAATAAATTAGTCATTTTTCAAAATACACAACCTTTACATTAGAATCGATAAATATCAGATTCAGTAATGATTGGCAGCCATACTCTTGGTTAAAGAACAACGTACAGAAATGTTATACTGTGGGAATTATTCATCGCAATATTCATTAAACTGAAAGGCTTGTTGTACATTTTCATTGTTTGTTAACACTAAAATATGCACTGGGCTCTGAAAAATATCCTTGCAGATTGAAAAAGAATATGGCTTTGAAATCTTTGTGATCATGCATTTCTTTATTGTTCATTGTTAACCGTATTCTGTTTCGAAATAGCGTCTTCATGCATAGTTAAACAAATACGCGCTTGCTCTTCAGAGGGCTACTACGGTTATGTAACACGAGCTTATGAATATTTAAAACCAGATGCTGACCACAAGAACAAGACAGGGAAAACATTCTATAGAGGTCTGAAATCAAATTAGTTAATCCATTTTCATTTATCTGAGAAAAAAGACTAAATGCTTAACAGTTTTATATATAATGTGGAAATACAAATGAATGCAAACGACTAACTTCAGTTCAATAATGAGGATCCCTTTTATATACATTTTTTTTCTGCTTAATATCTGCTGTTTTCAATATATAACTCAATAATTCACAAGGAGACTTGGCTGTAAATAGAATTTGTTCTACGGCTGAAATAGCACCTAATATATTGCAGCCAATGCTTCACCCAGAACACCTTTTATTTTTTTAATCAGGTATTTTGGTTTGCATAAAAAAGAATGATAATGAATGTCTAATCATCACCTTTTGACAAATTAGTCCTGCGTGTATGATCTATGTTCACATTTCCCAAATGCCACTCAGTATTATTTCTTGACATTAATCATTTCTATCAACTACTTTGGGATATCATTAATTTTAATGAATAAAATATGCGTTATAGATTATATTGTAATAAGGAACATGTAGAAATTATTCTAAAATAAGTATGCTTGTCCTTCCCAGAGCAGGATGCTCCAGAAATCTAAATTCGTTTAGAAATCTTAAATTCTAGCCGTCGACTCTCCACAGCATTACGTTCTCAAAAGCTAGTATCTCAGAAACAACTAGGTAAGCCCCTCCGCCTATTTTCAGCTTCATCTCTCTGCGGGGGGGGGGCCGTGGCACCAAGGTGAGTTAGCAGATCAGGCATCCCTTTGTTCGTCAAGAGATCCAGCACCGCCCCCAGCTGTCCTTCCCCAGGGGGATCCTGGCGGACACTGCTAGAGGAATAACTGATCCCTCTGGTTTGACCTCCGGCCCTTCTGCTAATGTTTATGGACTAGGTAAAGGCGGAGAATGCGAAATGACCTGGTAGCACGATGAATCGCTCCGCCCGGCCTCATCCCTCGCGTTACAATTAAAGCATATCGCTCACGATATAGCAACTATCCATCACTCACTGTCACAGACGATAATGCTGCTAACGCCATAGAACCAAACTACGTCTGATTGATTGCTCAGACTTCATCACTATGGGACACCTCAGCCCCCTCACCTGGAGAAAGCAATAAGCTTCCAGGACCTATTTCAAGAAATGGCTCCCGTCCCACACGCTACACCCTCTGCAAAATTCACAGGCGCGCGCCGCAGATCAATAAAATGAGGCAAGAAGCACAATAGTATCAGTATATCAACTTATTGCTCTTCTCTCTTCAGCAGCACCTTAATATCCTGTCAACGAATATCCTGCGAGCCCATCTTGAATGAATTTGTTTTGCTTCATGTGCGGTTTTCTGTCAGAGATCGAGAAAATAGACCCACCCAGAACTGCCGCGAGCCAGCCCACCCCTCAGCATACCGTGACAATAAAGACCGTGCTAGCTTAGTCAGTTTGTTAGCTATTAATTTTAATTAGTAACTAACAAAAGTAGAGCAGTCTTTACTAACACACTATAACTCTTACTTCTAGTGCCGTAATTGAACCGCAGCCGAAAACCCATTCCAGAGAGAAGTTTTCTGTCTGAATCTATGAAGAGAACCCACAGAAAATACATATTAATAAATAAGAAAAATAAATCTCTTGGTTGTCTCATGGCTGCTTTGTTATCCTTACTGTGAAAAGAGTAGATGTCAGTACTGTCTCCTTTGCGTTTGAAATCAGTGGTCTATTCAGATTTTGAAAACATGGAATCCCTGTTACCCGGCTCTTTTATACGCCAGCTAGTTGAGAAATCAGGTTTGTTGGGCAAAAGCTGTCACATCCAATGCTGAAATGAGAGAATGGAGGCATCTCATAGTAACTCTTTGGATAGATGGACTACTCTATCGATTTGGATTAGAAAAAGTGGTAAGGTACTGTATTGGTAGCTGTACTTGTGGAACTGCTGGCCAGTAATTTGGACTGATCCAGCTGTCAAAAACCCAATCTGAAACCAATTTGACATTGTTTACTGGTTTCAAGTGAAATTTCCACTGGGAAGAAACAAGGCTGTTAAGAAAAATGTGTTCTCCTGCGTCTTTCTCACTTTCTTCACTTCTTCTTCGATGACACGACAATAAATACCACTAAGCCATCTCAGTTTATCCTGAGCAGACTGACTATTAGTCAGTTCAGCCTCAGTCATCTTAAAGTCTGTGCCTTTTCTGAGGAGCAATTATGAGAGCACATCATGATTCCGTAATTGCTGGTTTTAGTATGACTGAAAAAGGTTGCCCATATGTTTTAAAGAGAAATTAAACATTGGAAGTGCGCTGAAACGACCAGCGTCTTCTGCTCTGAATGTCAATGAACAAATTGCACGTTATTTAAACAAGCAATATTATAGCAGTTTTTATAAGCAATAGGCTACTTATCACTGAAAAGTGCTAAATCACTTGTTCCTCCTTCTAATAATGTCTCATTATATATTTATATGCGATTTGCATGCTGTATCCTACTAGTTTAGACAGTTTATCTCCGTCGCCTTCCAAAATTCCCAATTCCATGTTTAAATTCTATATTAAAAGCTCATAAAACGGGAACTTCCACTTAAAGCAAGTGCCGTGTGATTAATTTTCTGAGAGCGGCCGCTACGTTACACTGAGTGAGCGTAAACTCACTGGCAGCTCGCTGGATTCATCCAGATGGCTGAGACACGGGGCCGCGGCTACCGCGTGACCTCAGCACTGCATGCAGTGTGAAGTAAAGCAGCAGATCGATGGTGTAACACAGGCTGCTGTCAAAAACACACGAGCGACACAGATCCGCTAACGACTCCAATTAAACTGAAGCGCTGGCTCACTTTATATGGAGCGTTATTACATTTGTGGCATGAAAAGGCACCGAGGGCTTACGAAACACTAAAATGCTGCAATAAATGCCTTTTGGCGCTAAACACCATATTAACTGGTATTTATGAGGCTGATATGAATGTCAGTACACCGGCAGTGCCGTATGACGCGGATGAGTTCCCCCTTTTCCTCAGAGAGAAGATAATAAATCACATGTAAAGTTGTAGACTACAGACTCGTAACAACAAAAAAAGGAGCAGCCTAATAAAATGCCAAATTAACTCAAGAAGCAGCAGCACAATCCGGTCCCCTGGAAGCACTTTGCGACAGACTTGTGACATTTGCGCTGTTTCTAAATGTGACACGGTTAAAACGACTCTACGGGACACAATGGCACCCAGGTGGAGAGAAACAGGTAATTCATGCCACCGTTTAAAAGAAAACCCTAATTCGAGTGTGTAATTGGTTCCCCTTGTTTTATGTGTGCGACTTGTGTCGCGTGAGAAGAGTCGCTTTCCTTGCTGCATCGCCTTTCGATTTGCTTGCATAAATATTTCCGAAATGATACACAAATGTCAATATGGCGTGTGCATGTGTGAGTGAATGGTGTGTGCGTGTGCCCTGCGATGGGCTGGCCCCCTGTCCGGGGTTGTTCCCTGCCTCGTGCCCGTTGCTTCCGGGATAGGCTCCGGACCCCCCGCGACCCAATAAGGATAAAGCGGTTTGGAAAATGGATGGATGGATGTCAATATGGCATTGATATGTCTATTAGTCACCCCTCCTCTAACAGCTTAACTTGGTCAGGGTCAAGGGAGGTTCATGGAGCGGCTTCAGCAGACTGCACGAGATGCACTCAAAATTTTAAACTGCGATTAAACGATGCATATGCATTGCCGGGGGGTTTACAAATTTAATATACATTAAAAACAACTGTTATAATCATATAATAATATGATATTTGTTATTAATGTGTACTACAGCTGTTAAGATGTTTTAGAATGTTAAGGTATACTAACATGCTGCTCATGAATGTTCTATAAATCATGGGTATAAATTATGAAGTTGCACTGAATGTTCTATGAATGCATTATAAAGGCAATATGAAGATGCAGTTAATGTTAAGCATGACCTAAATATTAGTAAACAAATCCATAACATATTATGGGTAAAAATGATAAATATGCAAAATGAAGCCAAAGTTGAAATTGAATTCTTTGCAATACTTGGTGCCTTGTTCCCGCTGCAGATTGATTATATAAAGGTTTCTGTAGTTACCACAAATGCTTCCTGTGCACCCATTAAGCTGAGCTCCAACCCGACATGTCAATGATTTATGCTGGTTGACTATATAACCATTCCAGCCGTGGAAAAGAAAGAGAGTTCTAACTGATATTGGGACAAAATGTTATTTCATTGTCTGTCACAGATCTGAGAACATGCAGCGCAATTACAAACTTGACTGAAAAGGGGAAATTGCTTTCTGTGCATGTAATGGCTTGTCAGTTACTTGGAATGATTTCATGGAATACCCCAGTATTCTGGACCTCTCTAGTCTGGCTCCATTTCTGTGATTTCTCCATGTATGGTGCTCAAAGAAAAGTGTGATAGGAATTGTGTTAGATAGCTCGAGGAGGCCACTCTGAGTGGTAAGCCATTCCAGGGCAGATTTTGGAAGCTATGATTCTCAGCAGCGGAGTGTGAAAACGTCGTAAACAGCCTGCAGTCTCACATGGTGATCGCACTGTTTGTTGGGTATCCATGTCGTTACACGAATTGTCAGAAAACAGAGAGCCTTGAGCGTGAAACAACAGTTAAAGGAACGCAAGTATTTTCCTCCCACATGGTCTGATACTGAACACTCCTCAAGCTTTGCCATGAACTTAATTCCTTTATTGAATATCATAATTAAAACAAAAGCGCCATCTTACTGCGCTTAATCTGTTTGTGCTCTCTCGCCGTCCTTGTGCAGGCTTTGCTTTCTTAATGAGACGCCGTTCCTCTTACCCGACAGAGCATGTTACAGTGGGAAGGTTTAATGAGGAATAAACTGTGGCAGTGATGTTTCCTATAAACACTGAAGAGCTTTGGCCTCGGGGTAGCAACGCTAAAAACAATTGCGAAACACTGCTTTCGGCCTTTAACTTTAACGTTAGCCTTAAAGGATAACGGCCTTAGAGGATGACAGCCATTACAGTGAATGTTTCTCCGATAATTTCCCCTGCTCTAATTTTAAAGAACCTGAATTTGACTCAGTCTGAAGTCTCTTATTGAATCTATTGATTATATGACGTGTTTTCAACAGCATTATCAGAACGGAGTATAGTGGTATAGTGACTCTTTTGAAAGTTTATTAATTACAAGGAAAAAAAAAACATGGAAATTAATAATAAACAAAAGTGTTTTCTAGTACTGGTTGACAGTCATTCTTTAGTTTCCTTTTACTGGCATTTGTGGGTAAGACTCTCTTTACAACATTATGAAATAACATTCTGATCATCCATCCAACCATTTGCTCAGATGTTTATTAATAGAAAAAAGTGAATGAAATAGTGGTACAGACTTATTTAAAAAAAAAAAAAAAAAACCTCTAGACGAAGAAATCAAAGCCCTTAATTTGTAGAAAGTATACAGAGCTGGTATCCATTCATCTATCTATCTATCTATCTACTTATCTATCTATCCATTTATCCATCCATCCACCCACCCAAGTGCCTCATTTAGTTGTTTTCTTTTGAATTCCGGAAGCTTTTCCCCTATGGGTCAATAATAACAAGAGATTAATAGAGTGTTTAAATGTAGAAGGAATGTTGAACTATGTACAACATCTGGAAAACATGTCCATGTCAGGTTGTGCTGCTCTGGGGCCTGTATCGCAAACCAAAGTTTGCCGGTAAGTTAGATAACCTGTCGGTTTTTTAAGTACCCCAGTGGAAATGGACTTTATCTTTCTTTGTCAAATAGTCAGGTAAGGTGTCACCTGAAAACCTGGTTTTAAACGTTACTTGGTCAAGTCATGAGCTCATAACTTTGACAAACTAGCGAATAACCCTCATATAATGTATATACAAGGCTGGATAACGGTTACGCAAAAGACATTGAAGTTTAACAAATAAATTCGGCCTTCGGAATCTGTTCATTTTTATTTCTGACTAATTTTCTGCTTTTATACCTGGCCTTGGTAAATGTCAAGGCAATCCCCATTAAACAAGCTTCAAGTGAAAAATCAATTATTGCACTGTGGACAGAAAGCTAACTTTTCATGTGATCCTTAGTTTTTAAAACATCTCATGCGCGACAGTCATATTCTTCGGTGAGGGTATGTGATCGAATTTGAGGAATGAACTACGCTCCTTCGATGAGCTGTTTTTGTTTGCATTCACCGCTGTGACTTTTTACTGCGTATAGAATCAAACGCTTTGTAAAATGTGTCACGAGCCCTGTTCATGGTTTTGATGTCACTCGTCACTGTCGTCACAGCTACTGCATTCTTCATTTGCTTTGAATGGGGGGGGGGGGCTGGCAAAGAGTGTAA
>JAODLC010000054.1:7638715-7667386 GCA_026781145.1 Hippopotamyrus pictus | reverse complement strand
CTCATCTCCAGGTGTCCCGACCACGCCCTACTCATCTCCAGGTGTCCCGACCACGCCCTACTCATCTCCAGGTGTCCCGACCACGCCCTACTCATCTCCAGGTGTCCTGGCCACACCCTGCTTGTTTCCAGGTGTCCTGGCTGTGTCCAGCTCGCTTCCTGGTGTTCCCGCCATATCCTGTTCACCTCCAGGTGTCCTGGCGGCTCCAGCCCTCTCTTCTGATGTCCTGTTGGTTCCAGCTCAGTCTCCTGATACCCTGTTGGCGCCCACCTCACAGCCTCCTGGCCTTCTCCACCGGCCACTGTCAGGCCGAAACCCAGCTCCTGGGGTTGGACCAACCCTGATAATGCAGTCACAGGGCCCTCTGAGCCTTGCCCTAGGGATGGGCCGATCCACATATTTCCTGTCCCGATCCAATTGTGATTCATAATTTCCAATACTGATACATATTCTGATACAAATGTTCTACTGGTCTAAACTAGTAAATACAAATTAAAAAAAAAATATATGCCAAAAAATCTTTAATTAGGCTATTAGAAACATACATAATGTACTGTTCCACCGCGTTTGTGCATTTTGTTTTAAGCATTTTTTAGGCATTTGCAGATCAATTTCAATATCTTCCAGGAGAGTACACACAAGTACCGAATGCTTAAAATGCTCCACAATTTTTCTCCCACCGGCAACAGCGTCACTTACTGTACACTTTACAGCGATAGCAGACCCTCATGTATCACCAGTTGCACTGAGTGTGCAAAACAGCCCAAGCTAGCAACTCCCAAATCATCCACTGCTTTTCCCAAATTATTCACATTGTCTCACACAAAAGTGTGCATTTTGTTTAGTGGGATTTTCCTGTAAAGGGTATGCGCTTGACGTCATAGCAGGCGGAAGTCACAGCGCTCACACCCACTGAGCGGCAGAAGAAGTTATCAGAGTTCTCAGCTTGAATGTCGCAAAAACACATCTACAACAGGAAAGAGCTGTCATGTGATTCATTATACGCATCGACTTAACAAGGAATAAGAGCTATGTTTTTATAGACTGCCAAAAACTAAATAAGTACTGATCTTGGATGGGTCACCTATAGCCAATACCCGATTCATCTAATAGGTATGGATCAGTACCTATACCGGTCCCTAATATTGGATCGATGCACCTCAACCTTGGCCTAAGTCCCACTCCGTGGACCCCCAACTCAGCCCAATGTTCGCACCAACCCGGTCCGATGAACAGTGTAAGCTGGGGTCCATAAGAGGGGCTGGCTGAGTCTCCACCCTCAGGAAGTGGAGACAGGGACAGACACACTATTTAGGCCAGCCACCTAGACCCTGTCTCAGGTTCCCGTAGATGTCCAGTGTTTGTCTCTGGTACCTGGTCATGTCCTGTATCTGGTTTCTTTCGTCTGTGTGGTTTTGTCCTCTTGCTCCATGGTCTGACCCCTGCCTTTTCCATGCCTCTTATGCTGTTTGTCCTGTCCTGCCCTGTCTGTTGGTTCTGTCCCTCTAACTTTTTGTGGCATCTGACTCATGTGCCCTGTCGCTCCTGCCATGCCCTGTCATGTCCAGTGTCCTTCCTGTCCCCCGCTCAGTGGGTCCGCCCTGTCGTTTGGTCCCCTCCTCTGTGAATTCTTCATGCCTGTCGGGCATGCTTGGGGGGTAATACTATTACATTCTCCCTGCCATGTCTGCCTGACCCCCCTGTCTCTGATGGGCCACACCTCAGGCTTGTTGCACCTCATTAGTCTATATACTATATTTAAGTACCTGTTTGTCTCGTCCTCACTAGTCTGGTCATTAACGTCGCCTCTCCTGTCAGCCCATGTCCATTCTCATTCTAGCCCTCTCATTTTGATCTCTCACTTTCTTGTTAATTTCCAGTCCCTGTTTGGCTACGTTCAATAAAAGCCTTTTTGTTTTGCCAAACGCAGACCTTCAAGACATTCGTCCCGCATGTTGTGACAGCTTATTTATGGAATCTCAGATTGGCTTACTCCGATCTATGGGATTCCAGATGCCATCAGAACTAGATGCACTTGTAGTTAATGCGTGTGCTGTGATCTTGCCATTTGTCTATATCCCCTTTGCACTCTGGTGAGCTCCATCAGAGGAATGTCATTAAGTCTTTGAGTCTGCATAGAGTTCCAGTGATTGACTTGAAGGATATGGGCCTCTCCTAAGGGACAAGCCCGTTGAGCGTAAAATAACTTTGGTCCAGTACAACATCCTCACTAAAAGCCAAAAGTACACTCTACAGATCTTCAAAGTGCTTAGAAGACTCACAAAAAAAGGAGACAAGCAGTGTTACTTTGAATAGCAGACACTGATGACTGTAAGCTCTTGACAACAAATCCAGGACAATGCAGAGAGTATATTGACCTTCATTGAAAGCTAGGATAAAAGCAACCAGTGTTGCTATATCCACAGGGAACTAACAGATAAACCATCTTCTTTAAGCAGAGTAGACGGTTAGCAATGCTAAAATGTGGCTTTCCCCACTGCACTGATTTTCTTTTTCTTTCTTTTTTTTGGCATACAGCTGAAGGGCGTTTGTATCTTCTATAAAGCTACAACTACAAAACTCGTGTTTTATTTACAAATCTGAATTTAAAGAGTGGCAGAGAGCAGAAGCGCTCACAGGTTTACTGGCTTGAGATTTCACACCCACTTAGAAAATCGACTTCCATTTGCTAAAGTGAATTTCAGAAGTTTCTTATTTTTTGACAGTAGGTTAAACTCCCTCATTTTTAATTCTTTAGTACTCACATCAGTCCCCGTAGCCTGGAGCCTTAGTTAGGAATTATGTATCTCACGACACTTTGAAGGGCCCGGCTCAGTGGGGTGACACTCTGGACTCGCGGCTCCTGAGATGTGAGATGTGATTCCTAGCCCAGCTTTCTGTGATTTCACATTCTCTCTCTCTTTATGTGGGTTTTCTCTGTCCCCCATGAACTAAACACATACAACACAGGTGGACTAGGATCTGTAAATTCCCTGCATTGGGGTTCTGTCCAGACTGTACACTGCTTTAATCTAACTGCTACTCTGAACTGGATAAATGGCTCCGAAAGACGGATGATGCTTTAAAATATTCATTCATTAATGGATGATAAATTTAGCTATTTTTGATTGGTGTATGAACTATTATTATTACTCTAAGAAAAATATATAGGCTTACCAGCAGGACTGATTGATAAAAAAGTGATTACCAATTTAATATATTCTTCTGTTTTTAATAAAATTCATGTCCTCTTCAGTCCATATGGAAACTGTCTTTGAGTAACAGTACAATCATTCAAGTGCAGGGAAAACTATAGAATGGGAAAACAATCAATATCACCATGTGGTCAGACAAGATCAATGAGGTCTGTTCTTGCTTGTTGGTTATTTCTTGTTCTTGAGAATAATTGAGCTTCTATTTCCATTAAATCAGTAACGACAGCTGGCAGAATATTGAGTCATGTTGTACTGTACCATGAAACATGACTAAAGCTGAATTTCTTACTTGAAATCCTTAAAACCCCTCAGTAAATTCTATATACCATATTTGTCCAGATTGAAAGTGGTGACATTTTATTGGGGGGGGGGGGGGCAACAATTTCTAGCTATACCCCTACCACAGTCAATTAACTTTCTTTTCATTTACTGCGCAAATGTACCAAAATCTGTGGACACTGATGCGCATCACACATACTAATAGGAATTTTCATTATATATCCTTTCGAATGAGGTTTCCTCGGCCGACGTTATTTATTATTATTGATGTTCATCATTTCCCACAATAAGAAAATTTAACAGGATAACGGAAATCAGCAACACTTTTGAGATTTCCCATCACCAAACTGAATCACCCTCTGATGCATGGCTGGTTCCTAAAATAGTTTCATTGTGGAAATGTCACGCATTCTCTTTATTAATAACTAACCATGCACATTACATTTTTATTATCCTTTTTTAATGCAAATAGTCTGTGTTATTGGAATAAACTTTTATGGGAGAGGCTGAATGAGATGTTTCTGCATTCGGATGTGATAGCTAGCAAATTGTATTTCCACCTCCTGTTGGATTCCTGGAATTCGTTAGTGTATTTTTACCAGCAAATAATGGATTTTGCAATAAAATAAATCCATCAAATCCAGAAGACCATCTGTGTTCCAGACTCTCAGGTTGTACTTAGGGTAAGCAATAAATCTGATGTAATTAAAATCCTGTAGTAGCTTTGCTCATTGTTTTTCAGATAAGGAAGAATATATCAACTTTTCTTTTTGTCTCCAGAATGTATTACTTTGGGAAAAAATAATAATAATTTTAATATGCGTGTGGTGTCTATCCACCAGCTATTTGTTCAGATACTAGCTATTTGTATAGAGCTACGCTTTGAAATGTCTGGCTTTTTCGCAACATCCCTCCAGAGATATAAACTTGACTGCGTATGTTTTTTTGTTTCATGCTTTGAAATCACTCATGGTTTTGAAAGCGGAAGTGAAGCTTAAGTGTTCCAGGCTACGTTTCAGATCACAGAGCATCAAGGATGGATAGCTGTATGCATGAGTTTGTGCAAAAAAATATAAATAAATAAAATAAAAATAAAGTTGCTTAGTCCCCTGTAACCCACGAGAGAGAGGAAAGTCAAACAGAGAAGCTCAGCATTGATTTCAGTGGCTGGTAAATGTTGTTGCAAAACATCAAAACCCACCTGTACGCATCACAATAATAATTTAATGGGGATTTTAATTGTATTTGCATTTTAATTTTAATACTGCAAAAGGTACATTTACCATCCTAATAAATTTATGCTCCCATCCATATTTTACTGGCTACTTTCATACACACATATCAGAATGTCAATGGATGAGATACTGTAGGTGTTCCTGCTGTCTGCCTCTGTCCTGTGTGTGCGTGTGTGTGTGTGTGTGTATTGGTGGGGGGACGGGGGTGGGAACTTTTTAGCTTACAGGGACATTTTTCAGGTCTCCATAATATACACCTGAATTTTCTAAAAATCTGCAACTACAATCAAATAACTAAAAAATGTTCAAAGTCTCGTATTTTGTTTGGTTACTTATGGTTGTATTTAGGGCTGGGTAGGGGTTAAGGTCGTGTGTGTGTGTGTGTGTGTGTGTGTGTGTGAAGTTTCCGTGAAGATCGTGTTGCACGGATGTCCTCTTTGCACTTCCTCTCGCCATACAAACACATGCAAATATGATAACTGCTGTCACTAAATTAGCCCATAGTGCCTGACTGTGTACGAGTCTGTCTTGCAAAGGCCTGGAACCCTGTGCAGCCCTGCTTTTTGCCCTCTGGAATAATCTCCAGCCCCCAGTGTGTTGGATATGCAGCTGCAAGTTGGGGAGATGGCCAATTATTATTGCTGCCATGAATAGTGTGAATGGTCACCGCCAATTGACATGTAGACAGAGCAGACAACAGAGATCAGACCGTATCAGATTCCAGACCACCCCCCCCCGGTCATGAATCATCAATTCTGAATCCAAGACCATGGAAGGTCATCCACAGAATCTTTCTGTCATGGATCGTGTTTATAGCTGATTATCAGAACCGTAAATATCATGTCCTATTACCCTGTATTTACTGGAGGTATTGGATATGTGCACCTTACTCTTCTTCCTTTCTTTCCTCTTGTCATTTCCAGATTTTTTTTTATTTTATTTTTTACGCCCCCCCCCCCCATCTCCTGGAGACCCATTGTTTGTGATGTTTGTCATGTCAGCTTTCAGTCCACCCTCCCCAATCAGCAGCTCACATCTCCACGCAATGTTTCAATAGCAGACAGAGAGGCTTTTATCGGGGTGGTCTGTCATTCCCCACTACCGTGTCCGCATCATCTCTGTCTGAGCTCAGTGTTTGCTAGAAGCCTGTCTCTCCACAGCGGATGTGATTAAATCCAATGCCGGTTCCGTACTGTCGGGCCAAGCAGGAATAAGGCTGAACCAGGCCAGACCAGAACAAAACTGGCTGGGTATATAGATATATGGTTTTTTCCATTGCTGCGAGGCATCCACACCAGTGCGTGGACCGCAAGATGTTGAGTGTTAAAAAAATGTTGGCTTCACAGGACGGAGCTACTTATAAAGATTAGCTGCTGTAGCCTTAACAAATATCACAGCTAAGTACAAAACATTCTTAACAACTGTTAACAAGATATTAATTGCTGAAATAAAAGTAGCTTAGACAGCCTAGTTCCTAGATTTAGACAAACATTTTTATTATTTTATTATAGAGATGTATATGGAATTGTCGTATTTAGGGAAGGACAGGAACGAAGGACTAGGTAGGAGAAGGGCTGTTTAGACAAACACCAAGCAAAGCAAAATGAAATGGACTACGAGGGGTCAAAAAGGGGTAGAAAGCATCAGGAGAGGACACAGGGCAAACTGAGAGGGACAAGCAGAACGCAACATCAAAGACCGGACTGGGGAGCTCGAGACAGGGAGGCACTATATACATCACTGACGAGGGAGCAGACGAGAGGCACCTGGGGTGATCCACACGAGGCCTGTAACGAGAGGCAGGGTTAAACAAGTAACAGGTGTGGCTCGTGCCACACAATGGAGAGAACGAGGGGAAAGGAGCATGGGGCGTGGCAGAAATACAACGGTAGATTCATACTTCTCATTTGTTGGGTTACTAAGTTATAATTATACTGTTATTTCATTACAAACTGTCAATTACACTATTTACTGAAACCCAAATGGCTGTACTAAATTTTAAACTTTACGCGGAACATTTTTATACTTTCATTCATAGCGTTCGTTTGTATGGCTCTCCACGAAGTTTCTGATGACACGAACATTTCAGCAGGTGAGTTAGGGGTAGTCTGGTTGCTATTGCATTGAATCAGGGTGTAAATATTATGATCGACAAGAAATTATAATAGAAACTCAGACTTCCATGGCACACCTTGATATGGCTTGGTGTCGTTTAATAATGGACACCAGGACACAAACTCTCGAAAATGAAACCATAGCTACTTTGCAAAAAGAATAAGACAAAACAAGTTATGGATGTTCAACCAAAGCATACGCATTTCCTCTGAGAGTATCTTAGGGCAGAATCTGACATGCCCAATTTCAAGAAGCTTTAGTAGAGTCAGTGTCGCAATTTCAGGAAGTGATGCAGTTTGGCAGTTCAAAAGCATAGAATGACATGCAATAAAACAGTAATCCTCTGATCTCCAGTTATATTCAAACGGTCATCTTTTAAGGCTCTGGTTTAACTTAATCTCTATGCAGAAAACCAAACATTTTCTCCTTCTGTTCTCATAGATTTCTTCTGGATACTTAGCGTTCCACCCAAAATCATAGCATATGTTATTCATGCAAATGTGTGTATAGCTCATCCACAAGCTAGCTATTAAATAATAAATAAGTTTATTGTGTATTCCAATATTTAGAGATTCATATTTCTACATTGCATGCTTCATGCAATGGTCCAATGCATTAAACATTAGAGTGCGTTTTCGTAAATCATGTTTCATGGGAGTTTTACTTGCATAAAAATGTTCTGAGGGCAGCAGGAAAAATGAATGGTTCAGGGAGATAACCAATCAGATTGTAGAGGAGGTGGGGCCAACCAATCAGATATCTTGGTCCCACCTCCTCTAGTTGCTTGGACCCACCTCCTCTACAATTTGATTGGCTATCTCTTTGAACCAGTTATTGTTCCCTCTGCACTCAGAACACTTCTGTGTAAGTAAAACTTCCATGAGCGATTGGCGGTACACTATAGCCTCTTCCATCTAGCAGACACAGACTAAGGGCTGAGCAAGGTACTATCCTCTTCCTCGGTGAAGAAGAGTGATTCTCATGAAACTTTGCGCAGTGGCTGCTTGTTAATGCTGCAGCTGTATTAAAATCACAAACTGTAAAACAAAGCTATAAATGCAAGCTTCCTTAACAGCTAATGATGTTTACTTCCCTTATCTGTCTTAACATTGGTATCAAATTAATTGCTAGTTAATTAGCACTCAAGTGCCATTCGTTTATGATAGAAGAGGTGCACAAACAGCCCAAATAGCTGATTGACATGCACTGCAAGGAGTGGATTTGGTGTCACAAAGTTGTCGATAAATCCTGTCCCCACAAAATATATATCGATATTAAATACATTTTGTTCTATCTTTGTCTTTAGGTATCTGTGCAACAATAGTAATATCCCATAACTGAAATCAATGTAATGAAAAGCATTTTTTAATGTTAAATCCATGAATGTAGTTTCAAAGCACTACATTACATTAAATTTGTAATTATGTAAGCTGGACGCTGCAGATGGTCATGTGACAGGTTTTTGGACTTTGGTGTCCAGACACAGTAAGATAATGTCCAAACTCATAAAGGGTAATGATTTCATGCTGACATATTTCCAGTGCATTCAGAAAATAAACGACCGGACCATCTACTGCTGAATAAACGGTTATGTTTATGCCCGCAGAAATGCAGAAACTCGCAGTGGTATCTCCCCTCTGTCCCCCTCGTCGATTTGATGTACTGCTCCAGTCACCCGCTGCTCTTTGCCTGTCGTGTCAAAGGCGACCTCCTGGCCGGCGGGTCCGCGACAAAAACTGCGGAGCGCCACGCAATTAAAGGGAGATGACATACGACGTGGAATATCCGTCGATTTATCGGGGGTGTTCTTCAGCAGCCCCGAGCTAGCAGCAGATGGAACCAATCGGGGAGGGAAGAGGGGAGGTGCCTGTAAAGAAGCCCCTCTCTCCGGCCAAGAAGGAGACAACAAAATCACCAACTGGTAGCAATGTCACTCCAGCCTTCCGTGTGATTTATACCCCCCCTGTGATGCTAATACCTCCCGGATTGTCAGTGTACGTTAAGGAAAGCAGTCATACTGCATCGTCCTGGGGGCATCATAGCGTTTTTATGCTTACCATTATATTACACTAAATCTGTCTATCTGTCTGTCTGTCCGTCCGTCCATCCAATGTGGAAATGGTGGAAGATTTAGTCTGTTTGGATAGCCCATACATTCCACATTTTACCTATATACACCTTGTGAGATGTTTGTGTTTGTTTTTTTTTAACCATATACAATGTAACAGCTATTATTTACAGATTAAACCACCCACAGTTATTCGGACTTATATATGTGCTGTCATTACGTCATGTGGGTCTTTGACAACTGGGCTTGTATAGACAAAAAAAAGACCCACGACATAAGAACACGTACCCATTGCACTACATAGAGAACTATGCACATATTAGTCTCCAGTTTTGAAATAATGTTTTATCGGAAAGGTGTTCTGAGGGCCGGCCTACCCTATAGGCGACTTTAGCAGTCGCCATGTGGTCAGGAGGTGCAAAAGAAGAAAAAATAGACTTCTGGCTGCATTTGTCATATCACAGTTTTTTACACTATTTTAAATATTTCACTGTTTTTCTTGTGAAACAGACGTGAGCTAGAGAGGTAACAGTCAGGTACTCTGTGCTAAAAAAATGTTTTATTATACACTGTATGGACAAAAGTATTGGGACACACCTTTTCTCACTGAATTCAGGTGTTTCATTCAGACCCATTGCCACAGGTGTATAAAATCAAGCACATAGTCATGCAGTCAGGTTTACAAACATTTGTGAAAGAGTGAGTCATTCTGAAGAGCTCAGTGAATTCGAGCGTGGCGCAGTCGTGGGAGGCCCCCTTCGCATTACGTCAGTAAGCCCTGCTGGATATTCCAGGATCAACTGTAAGTGGTATTATCGTGAAGTGGAAGTGTTCAGGAAGAACAGAAACTCGGCCACGAAGCGGCAGACCATGTAAAGTAACAGAGGGTCACAGAGTGCTGAGGCACAAATTGGAATTCTATGCTTCCAACTTTGTATGATCAGACTGGAGAGGGCCCCCTCCCCTCACTTTTCTGTTCCAGCATGACTGTGCCCCAGTGCACAAAGCAATATCCATAAAGGTTGGGTGAGTCTGCTGTGGAAGGACTTGACTGGTCCACACAGAGCCCTGACCTCCAACACCTTTTAGATGAACTAGAACAGATTGCAATCCAGGTCTTCTCAGTGACTGACCTCAGAAATGCTCTTCTGGATGAATAGGCGAAAATTCCCACAGACACACTCCAAAATCTTGTGGAAAGCCTCCCCAGAAGAGTGACAAGGGGGGGTGAATCCACATCGATGCCTATGGATTTAGAATGGGATGTCATAAAAGTTCCTGTAGGTGTAATGGCCGGGTGTCCTAATATTTTTGTCCATATAGTGTACATGAATTGGCAAAATTTGTTCTTTGATGGAATGGGGTGGGGGGGGGGGGTCAGCAGAATGTTGCCAAGGGCACCAGACCACCCTGTGGATTATATTATTATTTTTATTTTTTTGATACTACTTTTCATATTGTATTTTTGTTGCTCGTTTTTCTTTTAATTAAGTTCATCTCATAGGCGTGACAAATTCAGCAATAAGTAAAAATGTCAGCTGGTAAAAAATGTGACTGTTTAGCATTCCTGTTATTTTCAGATGTGATGTGAACATCTGCCATCTTCCAATATTCCCAGTCAGCTATAGTGATCCATCTATGCACGTCACACGATCCCTGAGACGCCTACCTGTAAGAATGACCCTGCTTATAAATATGTCAGTGTCAGCTCCTAGATGGCGGCCCAGAATCGGAAGCCCATTCCCTGAGACGGGGGATAATTTGGCAAACGACACTCTACTGCGTTCTCCCAGACCTGCTCGTTACAAATTACAAAGGCTGACAAACATGGAATTGGCATTCAGGCCTCCCTTGTCCCGCATTTGTGGCATGGTAACAAACCGCTAAAACACGCGTGCCGACAGCTGTTCAGTGCTATTGTCACTGCTAGCATGTTTTCATGCTGTCACCCTGTCAAAAAAAGTGTGGCCTTTGAAATGTAACAATCACTTGTCAATTTGCGGTTCTTGTTTGTATTCCAGCAGGTGAATCTCTTGTTTCACAAAAGGAGTTTAATTTTTTTTTAAAAAACGTGCCCATATAAGTATGTCACACGGAGTTTAATCTTCATGCACAAAACTGCACATACTTAAATTTTGGTGATGACACTACAGTGTATAAAAAATGTCATTGGCAACTCTACTTCGACACGCGCCCCTTGTCATCATGACAGAAATGCAGGATGACATTTTTTTGACATTGGATGGTTTCCCAAAACTCGCATTTCTAGGTACTGTCAGACAACACGACTGGCAACAGCATGCAGAATGACATCATCCACCAGCCAGACTAAGTCATCCTACCACAGCTAAAGTCCATGCAATGCCCTTGGTGAGCTCTTGATTCAATGCTCTACACTTCCTGGACCCTGTAGAGCAATCTGGACCTTCTGCTCGAGATGTGTATCGAGCGAGAGCTTTCTGTTCTTTAAAAAAATACCTATTTAAAAGTATTAACATTGTCAACGTGGGATTATCGATATATAGTTTATTTCATTCATCTAGAACTGCTGGAGTCTTGCTTAGTCTGGTGGCTATTAGGGCAAGACTGGGAAAACTCTGGAAGGGATGTCAGTGCCTTTCAGAAGACACAGATCCACCAAACCACATGTTTATGGTACAAATTTCAAACACACGCATAGCTGGAACTGGGAATGAGACCATAAATCCCGAAGATGCTGGGTTTTGATGGTGACCATTAACCAACCGAACAGTCCCCTCATTTCTATGGCGCGTCCGATGCCATTAGCCCTCCTCTAATGGTCACATGACCACATCACTCTATATTTTGACTCCTACAAAGGGGTAATAGCCAAGGACTCAAAAGGTTACTCAACAATCCTAATTTTACAAAATATACTTGAGTGCAAATATTTTCTGCAAGTTTTAAATAATTATTCCTCTAAAGTTCAGTTTTATGTCCTGTATAATTAAACTGTCATTCTCTCCAACCAGCTGTGCAAATACGTGTAAATGACTACAATTTTAAGTCCTATTTTAAATAATGTGATTTTTCGCTCTGTAATTGACCGAAAGTGACCAGGGAAACACTGGATGTGATTCCCAAATATTTATCTTTGAAACCTAAAGATGGGGCTCGGGGTTGTGAACATCTCATTCACTACATCCAAACCTGAACCCCATTACTAAGTCCAGGCTGTGTATCTATGTATTTAAGACATATATTCCCAATATTTGGCAATAATAAAAGTCATATTCATAGAACTATTATCACGCACAACAAAATATGAGAAGAAAATATACTTAAAATGAAACTCATATAATTAAGTAAAATACTATGTGTTTTTCCTAACTCAACGTGGAATTTCAATATTAAAATGAAATCAGGTCGAAACATGGGATATGTATTCTGTGCTGTCAGTAATAAATAATAATAACACAAGTCAAAGTGTTATGCATTTTATATTTTATTAATCACCTCGGGGTGTGTGTTTTTGTATGTGTGTGTGTGCGTGTGTGTGTGTGTCTGCATCTGTGTGCGCGTGTGATTTTAAGAGTTAATATTTAGTTTATTCCTTTGCCAATTTTGTACAACACAGATTACCATGATTTAACTCTAAAGAATTATTTCCTTTCATTATAGACAAGATAAAGTTTAATATCTAAAGTGAAAAAATAAAATAAACAACAAAATAATTTGTAGAATTTAAAAAGGCCCATTTTATAAAACCCTGTAATACAACAAGGCTTTTGTTTCACTTAATGCCATTTTATGGGATTGTATGTCGGATAAGAAACTAACCAATGAATACCACACTTTCAGAAAAAAGTATATATATATATATATATATATTTATATATTTATATATGTAATTTGTATCCATTTAGAAGCTTTAAAATAGTACAGTAAACACTTTGCACACATGATAGAAACCACTCAATGTATCTGATTACGTTTGGGAAATGTAGTTGGGAAAAAAAATAAAAAAAATTAGAAAATTAAATTTGAACTTAAAGCATGATCACAATTTTCCTTACAAAGTTGGAGTAGTTTTGGGACCACTTGACCACACAAAATAATATAAAACAGTCAAGTCTAAAATTGAGATATTGCATTTATAATGCACAAATATTTATCCTGTACAATTGGCTTCTTGGTGAGAGTACAAACATCTAAAGGGCTCAGTGACTTCTGAAGATATACATAGTGCTGTAAACAGGCACACACAGATTAGAGAAGAGATTTCCAACCCCCAAGATTTTTTTTGTTTGTTTTTTTGTTTTGTTTTGTTTTGTTTTTGTTGTTTTTCCTTTGTGGTCCAATGTCAGCTCATTTCTCAGGCCTGCTGAGAGCGGTAAAGTTCCACCAGTAGCCATTGTTTCCGTTTGTCCCACCCCCCCGTGGCAGAAAAATCCAAAAGGTAAAGGTACAGCCGGATGGCCAAGGTAATGAAGTTGAAAACTTGATGCTTTTGTTGCTTGGCTATTGTGCAAATTCATGCTGTCTTGGGTATGTCCACACAGAATGAACTAGCAAATCCTTTTCCGCGCTGTAAGCAGAGAAGACACTTATTAAACAAAGTGAAATCCAACAGAAAGGAGCCCATTAGAGTGAAATTTAAGGACAGGAGTACACACACAGGCGTATTTAGATTCTTCCTGGAAGGAAATCCACATAATTAGTTGTATTTCACAAAGATACGTTACATGAGGAACAGTGTAAATTTGTCAGATATCACGAGGAACAATATTACCGCGATTATTACCAGGGGGAATGACATTAATGAAGACATTTTATCGCTCTGTTCATTAATTCAGGCAACATTTAAACACAAAACAACACAGAAAGTGGCTGCTCTTTGACACGCTTCTGGGCAGTCATTTAATTTGGCTGTACGTAGCTGGACGGCAAACGTGGCGGAATTAAAATTTTCCACGCCACACTTTTAGCCTCCTGACACATCCCCACACCAGCATTCTCTGTCTCATGCAGTTGACGATGCCTCGATGTGTCGCTTTTTTTTTTCTCTTCAACTGTGGCGTACTATTGCGATAAAGCCAGAGCAGTGTGAGAGTTTGAGTGAAGGGGGACATGGCGGGGGGGGGGGGGGCTGTATGACGGACGGCTCGGTTATTACTTTCTTCTTTTCAGGAGTTGATGGAAATGGGGCAAACCAGACACGAATGCAAACAGAGAAATGTTCCCGATATATCAGGAAATATAAGCTATGAACTAATGCTTCAGAGCCGGACATGGAATCAAAGTAAGTGAAGATTATAGGTGTTTGAAATAACATTAACACTGGGGTTGAGGTGATGGAGAAAAAGGCCAAAACTAGTATGTATGCTTTGCGCCACAGCAGTACACAGTACTAAATAGTACACAGTAGTACACAGTACTAAATAGTCCACAGTACTAAATAGTACACAGTAGTACACAGTACTAAATAGTACACAGCAGTAAATGGTGTGCACGGCATGATGTGTGTAAGACTGCACAAAACTACAGCATCTGAACAACACAGTACTCATAACATCTGAGAGGCAGATGAGAATCTTAGTTTTATTATTTTCAAGTAGCATACTGAAAAAACAGTGATGTTTTCATTCTCATTCAGAAGGAGGGAATATCGACCACTCGCATTTATCCGAAATGGTCCCTGGAACAAAGGACATTACATAGGTAATGATAAATATATATTTTTTAAGTAACTGAAGAGCATGTCAGGGGTATTTAATTTTAATGAAAAGTCACAACAGACTTATTGGGTTAAACTTTGCTGTCCTATTGCCTACGATACAGCCAATTTAAATATATCACCATCATTAATAAACACTGGGGAAAATAAAGGTCATATAGACAGCAGAGGGACTTGGAAAATAGATAGAAGAAAAGCAAAGAATTTAGATTTAGAAATAGATTGGAAAGAAGGCGTTATAAAGAATTTAATGGCACTTCCGGCCATTGTGAAGTTTGAGTTAAATTCAGTCAGATCAAAGTCGATAACTAAATACTCACTCAAATAGGGGGGTTTGTAAGGCGCACGTGTGTTAGACAGAAGTGCATCAAACTCTTTCCTCTCTAGGGTGCCGTGATGTGACTTCTCTTTGCCAAAGGTGGAGAATGATCTATCTCCAGTTTGCTCTTGAGTGTCAAATACCTCAGTGTCAGGCACAGAGTCCATTCCTGGGACATGCAGATTGCTACGGTAATCTGCCCCCTGACGGCCGTCCGGTGACACAAAGGAGGGCATCCAGCATCGATCAGAGTGCCCGAGGGCTTTGCACTCCTCTGTGCAGTTTGAAAAGAGATCCGCACCTAAAACAACACAATCGACACAGGACATGTATTAGCAGATGGTTCTTCCTGGAAATTTATTCTTGACGCCAGTGCTTATGCACATATTTTCCAGGCTGCAGTACACAGTATTACAATCAGTAGCAAAACATCCTTCTTTCCGAGGTTGTGCTCCTGTTTCAGAATATTTACAATTTTTTAGCACACGGTTTTAGTGGAACCGGTAAATAGAATACACATGTAACAGTTTGTGAAATCCACAAGGTTTAAACCATGTTTATTACCGATAAATCTACTTAAGATGCAGGAATGGCCACTACAGTGTAAACAATGGACGTTTAACGGTTCTACTGTAAATCTCCGATGGCCATTTGTTAGGTCGGGTTGCTCGTTTGATAACGTGTGTGACATCTCATTGGGGTTTTCTATCATCCGCGGTTTAAATCCCTTCGCTGTCACGAGGGAAGTAGCATTTGCGTGAAAGACAGGGCAATTGTAAATGAAAATAACTGTCGAACGTTTAAGTTAATTAGCTGGTATGGAATGATGGAAAGGTTGATGGCGGTGGTGTAATTAAGCCTCCCAGCAAAAGCTAATCATCTTCCGAACGGGTCTGGAGTTTCAGGCACAAGGACAGTGATGGAGAACGTTGAAGCCTCCTGATCAAAGCACGTGTGGAGCTACAAAGGGAGTAATGTGGAGACACATCTCTAATCTGTAATCCTTCATGGCAGGAGCTTTGCTGTGAGAAGATCAAAGCAGCTAGTTAGGCGAATATGTCCCACTGATAAACCTTTGACTATAGTTCTACAGAGGAATTCTGATTTACAGAATAAAAGCTGACATCTCGCCTCTTAACAGACACAACCAAAGGAGTTACCCGATGTTATGGTGCTTCAGTATATTCAGAAGAGTGAGAGACCCTTTAAATATCTAATGGCTTCAGTTCCTCTGTTGTGGACCATCAAGTATCCACAATCACACACCGTCAATATATCCTCACTTTAACGCCCAGCAGGGTTCCACTGATTTCCTGGTATTTGTGTGTCTGCGAGTTACAAGACCCCACAAACAAATCAGCCGTGTATAATTTCTTCCTTTTGTTTGCAAAGCCACAAATACCAACTTCTATAAATAAAACGACGTGGTAAAGTTCATGAGTATTACTAATTTTCATGCTAAATACCAGCACCTTTTTTATTATAATTTGTACATTTCAGAACAACTTATGTTATATTGAACACTATTTCAATCTTGGTGAGCTAACAGGGCAGCATTAACTTTTGCTTTGAGTAATATCTCCTGAAAATCAATCCAATAATCCAATAATCCTATCTACCCACACTGTAAACAAGTGATTAGAATTGTGAGAAATTGTACAGCTAGTTTGGAGAATTCTGGGGATTAAGGTTTTCATTTTCATGTCCCTTCTTAAAGAGGCACGTAAGCATTTTAATAGTGGTAGAAACAAAAGGCAGACAGGAGAATGAAGCAAAGGGAGAATCAGCAGACGTCTCACGTAATTCTGCTGGTTTAGCTTTCAAAGTTCTACTGTTAGAAGATATGGACTGGGATAGAATCTAATAGAAATTAATTATTCCCAAAGGGGAGATTAACTTGCCAATGTAAATAGCAAAATTAAAATAATAAAATCATAGAAACAAAATTACCTAAGACCCTGGGAGAATTTGCCGGTATAATCAACCCTGCGACAGACATACTTCATAATAAATACTAAACAGCATCTGCTGGTCTTTCGTAAATCGCGTTACCTGTCGCCCACAATCATAGAAAGATGCTCCCCCGTTTGGCGTGGAAAAACCTTCTGACGCCCATTATGAACGGTGGGAAAGACTGGTAAATGGCACGATGGCTTTGTAAAGCAACCAGATTCTAAGTAACGCTCTTAAAAGTACAGGAAAATGGGTCTTTCCAAAGTCCGATGGGGAGAAGTTCAGGCCACCTGCTGCTTCACACTTAACGATTTTAAGCTGGAGTTTGGAGAGTTGGATCTGTCAGAATACATTGGGCAGAACTAAATCGAATCCCCGAAAGACCTTGCTAAAGGTATCGCTCCACTGCATTTACGTTTCAGTTTCATCAGCGGGGTGGTTTAGCTTTATGACGGTGAGGCTTCATTCCTTTTCTTCGTGATATTTCCCATCGTTCACATGGAAGGACACCTTTCATGGCTCCCCCCATCAAAACAAGATAGCGAGCGCTAAAGAGTTCGAGCCAAACAGAATAATTCCGACAGTGTGAGGGAAATCACTCTGGGCAATTCTTGAAATAATTAATGAAGCAAATTCAAATTACCGCTATTAATTTGATGAAAATGAGGGCCACATATGGCGCGCATGGGCGACCGATCCTCTGGGGGCGGGAGGTCAGCAGCTTTTCACTCTACATCGGCTCCTAATTGTTCGGCTGAAGTCGTTATTTCGACTGGAAGTCAAGTCACCTGGTGTTTGGGTTGTAAATCAGCCGCTAATTGAAACCCAAACTCTGAAATCTGCAGGACTTCTTCCCTTGAGGACCTGAGCGTACCATCCCAGGCATATGGCAGCGCAGGTACATTCTGAAATAAATGCCCTGTTCATTTCCACAGTACACACTTATCAATTCCTGTGCACAACAGTCGTGTTACGTAAAAAAAACAAAAAAAAAAATCTGAATTTTGTAACTTTTCCTTCTCCGAACTGGCTTTGCTAGGACACTAGTCCGCCGTAAGGTCACACACACACACACACACACACACACGCACACACACACACGCACACACACAGCAGCGCGTGTGGCCACCCACTCAACCAGCCACATTTTCACCGACAAAAAAAACATAGGGAATTTAGTGGGATCATTTAATCAAAACTACATGCATTTGGACTGTGGGAGAAAACCAGAATTGCAAAGGAAACACACAAAAGAAAAAACCCAAATCAATGGGGGAGGGGGCATTTCAACCTTCTACAATCCAATTCACAAGCTATCTGTCAATTGATGAAAAAAAATCCAGTTCTACACAATTTTCGCTTATGATTTATGGTATTAGACCATCTTGCAATGTCCCATGAAAAGTCTAAGATGAACAGTCTATGTAAGTACATACGGAAAAAATATAGTATATTTATTATGCAATACATTAACTGTTTCACTACTTTGACTTTCTGAAGCACGCGCAATCACAATGGAATCCTAATTATTCTCAAAGCTCCAATATTTTTCACCACTTTTCTTCCGACTTTCTGAGAGAATGAGAGCTTTCAAATACCACGTGTGCCCAAAAAAATGGGTGACCTAATTAGTTAGAAAAGGAGCCCGGCTTTAAAGTATGCTCATTCTGAAAACCGACAACGCTCAGATACTACGAGGTCACCTGCTCTTGGCAACAGCCCTAAAATACCTGCACAGCATATATGTAGGGTGGCGCTCCGAAATGAATGTTACAGAGTTTTCGGTCGTTTTTTAATGTATATAATTTATTTAAGGTAGCCTATCAAGTTTTCAAAAATCAGCTGTTTCTGTGCACTCCCCGGCAGGCTCAGAAATAACAGCACATGCACAAATCTGCCCAACCTCCACAGAACACGGCGACAACCTTTTGTTAAACCATCTGAGATCCAGACCGCTCGGTTACAGGGTCACGTGAACAGCAGCGCCGGTCATAAGCGTTAATTATGGGGGGCGTCTCTGTACCTGCAGACCACTGACAGCGGCTTCACATCTCCTGGCCCTTAAATGCGTTCTGTTTGATGCACGGCTGATTAGAACTCCTGAATAATACATTCGAAGTTTAAAAGCAAGGTAGGAAATGTAAAATTAATCAAATCATTATTACCGGGGAAAAAAGAGATAAAAACTTCATGAGAATGAACCTGTTTAAAGGTCAGTAGCCTAGTCAGAGGACAAGCACAAAGAAACAACGCCAACGGCAGCAGAATCAAGCCGAATTAAGTCTTGGGCTGAACCAGCAAAGGGTTTTAAAACCAGAGTATCAGGAACCGTTTCATTCTGTGCAAGAGAAAAAAACCGGGTTAGAACCGGAGTCGCAGATGCATCCGACTTCAGAATAACGAAGGAAAAGCTATTAACTCTAATAAAGTGTTATTCAACTTCCAAGAGTCCAATAATATATATGCTATAATCAAGCAAAAGCTTCTGGCACCATTTCCATCCAGGATACCATCAAACGGTGTGTGATCCTGCTTGGCGAATGTAAGTACAGCAAATGACACGATCGTATAACAGTTCATTCGAAACATGTCATATTGGAAATGAACCGGATCGATTCGCCGCGAGTTATTTATACAGACGCGAACTGCGCATTAAAAGCCGCCTTTGCGCGCTGAAAGCGGTTCTAAAAAGCGTAAGCAAATTGAGCTGAAGCTGAATCTCATAGGAACTCAAATACTACAATTTACTTTTTTTTCTTGTTCTTTTTGGTCCGGTTCCCATCTCAGCACTTATATCAACAGGTACAGCGCTGGACTTGAGGGATGAGTGTGGGGGGAAAAAAAATAAATCGTGAAAATGGCACGTTTGTTTTTGAATTCAAAGCCGAATCCGAGTATTACAAACCTGGGCCTTGATAATAGCCTTCATTTCATAATTGGTATGCAAAGGTCTGAAAATGAATTACTGATCACTGAGCTGTGACAGCGCGCTAACGTGAAGCGCAGACAGACTACAGGCCCTGCTGGGCGTTTGCATTCCTTAAATCATCCCCCATTGGGGTGCTGGATTTAAGGGAGACACACGTGATCAGGCATATTTGAGAAGGAATAACAAACAAATAGCTATATAAATGATTAAAGGTCACATTGGTTGTTGAAGGAGATTGGGATGGTATCATGGCACGGGAACTAGCCAAATCATTAAATCTGGTATGTATAAACTGTGGATTTTCATTTTTCATAAAAGGCGCAATTTCCATCTCGGCTCTGTCTATTACCAGGAGGCTCTGTGAATGTTAAACAGGGTCATGGTGACATACAGAGCATTTAAAACGACAGGAGCATTATCATCGCACAAATCACATGATCCTGCTTTGGTTACTTGTAAAGAAGTTGGTGATTTGATTAGCAACTAATAAGAAGAGCAGAATGGAGGAGGTGACTTATTTTGGGCGTGTAAATTAAGAAAAAAAGAGAGAGGGCTCAGAATATATGACATTTTTGAACCACTGTGCAATGATTTTGTATTGATTATGTTAATCAAATGTCCAGCACAACCCCATCAAACACAAGCATACAATAAGTATTTTACTACTATATTCTTATACATGTCCTGCATATAAATCTAACATATACATAAAAAAAAACCTTTTGCACATATAACTCATTAATACCACATTGGATCACTACTAATTTCATTATTTTCTCTTGCAGCCTTGTCCAGTAAAGGCAGTTGGAGGATGGATAGATCGATGTATGACTGGATTAATAATCATTTTAAAATTACATCGATTGATATTTATGCGAGGCAAAATCAGGCAGATAAGGGTTCTGTAACCCTACGTCATGTATTTGCAACTCATTAAAGAAAAAAAAAAAATCATATTTATTTAAATGAATAACACAATATTTTAATAGTTAAATTTAAATTTTAACAGAGAAAATGCAAATAATAATAATTATAAAATTTAAAACCATATACAGAACACTGAACCAAAATCACTGCTAAATCAATGGTATAATGTAATTATAATTTTAAGTATTGCTATAGGGACATCCTAAAATCTTACAGTTGTCTTTAAAGGCAATGCCACCATCTAAATGTGTGAAATCCAGACAGCGTTTATGCAAAATGAGCCCTTAACTATCTCGCCAGGGTGTTTGTGCAGTCAGCGTGTAGGGGCTGTGGCCAAAGCCAGATTAAAACACCTTTCCCAGATTTCACCGGCAATAAATTAGAGCGGGAGTTTTTTTTTAATATCATAATCACAGTATAAAAACGGCGATGGGGGTCATATATACCGGTGGCCGGTGACTGTGATAAAACGTTACCTACCGGACGAATGTCCTCTGTTGGTGGCGTCGTGATCACTGTCTCCCTGCTCACTATCGCCGTGTCCACTGTCCTTTGAGCTTACAATATCTGCTTCCTGGAAAGCAGAGCTGCAAAGGGGGAGAGGACACTTTTCCTCACAAAACATTATTCCGCCATCAGATGGTCGCTGAAGGTGTTGCACTTGGCACGGATTGCACTGGCATGGTAAGTGTGGGTATCCTGGTAAAGTGCAGCTTCTGCTTACGCCCTAATCAATGCCCGATCGCCGGCCAGAGGCCGCTTCTGAAACCCCTTACCTGTTTACACGCCGAGGTCTGTCAACAAGGTAACTGAGTTCAGCCCTCTGTTTAGTCTAGAACAAACACAATCAATAAGGCTTATTACAAAACTCAGAATGCAACGTCATTGAAATGGTTTCAAAAACGACGCGATACAGAAACTCGCATGCAAACTGAATTATTATACATAAAGTATAAAAAGTGAATTTTAGCATCAGTCTCTCGGTCTCACACTTGGCTGAGGGGTAAAATCACAGGGTCCTGGGATAATTCAGTCAAAGGCTTCAGTTATAGACGAATCTTTGTTCTAATGTTACTCTGCCGGGCCGTGCCAGGCATGCTTAATTCACATCTTCTCTGGACATACAATTTAATCGAACCCTTTTACACTTTGTTTTTCTCCCCCACAGACACACACATGACATTTAAATGACCACCGGTAAGGGAAAGATGAAATGTCAAATTTATATTATACCATTCTTACACACATACATCAAATGGAGAATTTTAAGAGGGAAAAAAAATACATTAAAGACAAAGAGTGTACTGCTATTTCATGTGTATAAACAGATGTCAAAAGAGTAATTAGAATTTAATGCAGCGTTGCAATGTCTTTAGTGCATACAAGTAAGGAGCGATATATTTCAGTATTCTTACCTCGTTGGATAAAATGCTGCCGTTAGATATGATGTCGGGCTGCTGGTCTGTGTAACCTGAGACTACGGCTCCACAGGGATTGTGTTCAGTGTCTGCGCTCCTAGCGGGACTACGGGGCTTTAAGAACATAAGATCAGTTTTGGCAGATTCCGGTGTAAGACATACCTGGTAGCAATAGTTCTGGTTTTGATGGTGGGAGTTGAAGCTCCCCGATTCTTCGACCGGGACCTGCGCGGTGCTGGTGACATTAGTGCTCTGCACCAGCATTATATCTGACTTGCTAAGCTTTTTCTTCCTGCCCCTCGCCTGCCTGCTGCAGCAGGTCCTGCAGCACAAGCAACAGTCGCTGTTCAGACACGTGTGGAGGCTCATCTTCTTGTCCTTCTGACACCTGATGGCCAGCACGATCATGGCCAGCAGGAAGATAAAAGACACTGATCCCAGCGCGATTATAAGGATCAGGGTCAAATCAAGGGAATTTTCCTTGGCTTTGGAGGAACCTCGTTCCCCGCTCTGACCCTCCACTATACTGTCGACTAAGGTTACAATAACGCTGGCTGTGGATGAGAGCGGCGGTTGCCCGTGATCCCTCACTTCGATCAACAAGTTATATGGGTGGTTCGGCTCCCTTTTACCGGATACCCTCCTGGCGGTCCTTAGTTCTCCGGTTCTCCAGTCCATGCGGAACATCCCCAGCTCGTTCCCCTTCAGGATGCTGTAGGACAGGCGCGCGTTCTCGCCGTCGTCCGCATCCATTGCCACGATGCGGGTCACCAGGAAGCCCGGCTCTGCGGACCGGGGCAGATGCTCTCTCGCTGTGCCGTTTTTGCCCACAGGGGCAATAACGGACGGGGCGTTATCATTCTGGTCCACTATTATAACATTGACGGTGGCGTTGGACGTCAGCTCCGGGGTGCCGGAGTCCTGCGCCTGGACCATGAAGCTGAAGTCCTTTAACTGCTCGTAATCGAAGGACCTCAGAGCATAAAGGTAGCCGTTCTCCGAATTGATGGACACGTAGGTGAAGACGGACATACCCTGGATGTCGCACTCCAATATGGAGTATGATATATATGCATTTTGTCCGATATCGGGGTCTACAGCGCTCACAGCATAGATGTAAGCCCCCGGTACGTTGTTCTCAGTGACATACACGTCGTAAATGGGCTGCAGGAACCTGGGGGCGTTATCGTTCTCATCCGACACCTGCACTTTAATGGACTTGCTGGTGGCCAGAGACGGGACGCCCTTATCCTTGGCCACGATGGTGATGGTGTAGGAGTCGGCGTTCTCCCGGTCCAGGGCTCCGTCCGTGACTATGGTGTAATAGTTCTTGAAGGAGGACTTGAGCTTGAACGGGACCTCGCCGAGGATCTCGCAGTGAACCTGGCCGTTCTCCGCCGAGTCCCGGTCGGTGACGCTGAGCAGCGCGATCACGGTGCCCGGGGCCGCCTGCTCGCTCACCGACTCGGTCACGGTGCTGAAGCTGATCTCCGGGGCGTTATCGTTCACGTCTATCAGCTTGACCAGCACTTTGCAATGGGAGGGAACGGCGTTGGGTCCCAGGTCTTTCCCTTGCACGTAGATCTGATGCGTATTGCTCTCCTCGTAATCGACCTCCCCGATCACCTCGATTCTTCCAGTCCGGGGGTCTATATTAAAGAGTTCCCTCACCCTGGCTGAATTACGACTGCTGAAAGAATATACCACCTCCCCGTTCGTCCCCTCATCCAGGTCCGTGGCGTTTAACTGGATGACCAGCGTGCCCACCGGTGCATTTTCGGGCATGCTGACCGAATACACGGACTGGTCAAAGGCCGGCACGTTATCGTTGGAGTCGAGGACTTTGACCAGCAGCAGCGCGGTCCCGGTCCTCTGGGGCAGACCACCGTCCACCGCCGTCAGCACGTACCTGTGCACCGCCTGCTGCTCCCGATCCAGCGGCTTCTCCAGGACGAGCTCAGCGAATTTGTTTCCGTCCCCTTGTGTCTGCACGTCTAGGTAAAAATAATTGTTGGTGGTCAGGTCGTAGGAGCGGAGGGAGTTGGTGCCCACGTCCGGATCGAAGGCGCTCTCCACGGGAAAGCGCGTCCCCGGGGTGGCACTTTCCGTGATTTCAACCGTAATGTCTGTTTCGGGAAAGCTGGGCGGATTGTCATTGATATCCATCACCTCGATCTCCACACGGAAAAGCTCCAGCGGGTTTTCCAGAAACACCTCCAAGTGCAGCAGGCAGGTGGCACTTTGCTTGCAGATCTGCTCCCGGTCGATCTTCTCGTTTACAAAGAGCGCCCCGTTTTCCAAATTCACCTCCAGGTACGGAGTCCGGGAGCTGGGTACGATCTGGAATTTGCGGGATGAAAGTTTTGTTATGTCCAAGCCCAAATCCTCCGCGATATTCCCCACAAACGTCCCATGATCTTGCTCCTCGGGAACAGAATAGTGAAGCTGGGAAGCCACTCCATCCACGATAAAGAAAAATATCAATAACACAATCATTTCCAAAAAAAAAAAAAAAAAACAACAAAAAAAAAAAAAAAACACAGAAGTGCACTTTTAATTTCTTCCTTCTAACTTGATTAGGAATTTCCCATCACCTCAGTCTGTATAAAACCCCAAATGAGCACGATTTCCCGAATCAAAAGCGCTCCATCTTTTGGTCTTGTCAGCCGAAAACCATCCCGTTTTCTGGATATCGATACCAGCCATTGGGATCGTCAGCAGTTATTTTGGTATACTGAGTTCTGGGAGCTTTGGTATCAAAGCGAGAGTAATACAGAAGGGACCACACTTATCCCTTAAAAAAAAAAAAAATCAAAATAAAACCAGATGCACGCAAAGAAAGCGATTCAGGCAAGTGCATTTAAGTATATGTCCGCAAGTCACGCAAGGTGATGGAGCAGACACATTGTAATATGGAATGATGCAGGCAGACTGGATCAGCGGTACTTTCTCCCGGTGCAGACCCCGTCCCAGCCGCAGACGCCGCGATCTCCCCGGCAGACTCCCCAACGCCGAGTCCCACACTTTACTTTTCTTTTTTTTTTTAATCCGGCGCCCCTCCTACCAGCCAATAAGAACCACGGACACCCACAGAGGTGGCATGCGATTGGTGGATTAAAACGCCAACTCGGGTCCAGTCACGGGTCTTAAAAAGAACCAGGTTCTCTTCCCTTTTTCCGCGGAGTAGAATTAATTGATTTATACGTCTGATGAAACAGTTAGTAGGAAAACTTCAGCAGGGCAGAGAAAAGCGGAAGATGAGCCAACGGCAGGATAAAGTAATGCGCATTAATTAAGCAAATCAAATTATACGCCATATATTGTGTGACATATATAATATATGAGATAGTCAGAGTGCCTCAGTGAAAATCTGCCTATTGAGAAATGGGCAGATGCCACCTGTGTAAGTTTTTAAATTGCTAACATTATTTCATCATGTCTGTTTATTGGCGATGAGTAAATTCCCCCAACGTACCGACTGCCTGCATTAGGAACATCCCACGCGTAGCTGAGATTTGCACGGTCCAAAACATGTAAAGATGATTATGAAATAAAATGCGTCCCTGTTATTTGTAAGGCGTGGGCAGCGCAGTTGAAGAGGAAGTTCCGGGAGATTAAATAGGCATATTTTGGACAGCGGGATATAGTTATAACCCCCTAACACAGTCGGAAAGTGCTACCCTAATAGTATTGGTTGCAGCATTCGCTTAGGAAAAATCAGACATACATTCATGGTATTTTATTAAAGCTACCGATTTCAGATGTGTAAAACTTCACCTTCTGCTCATAGAGGCAAAATTAGTTTCTTAAATTATTTCCTGTGGAAAAAAATCTATAGTCAGTAGTAACCTAAATATCTTTACAGGATATGACTATTTTAAAATAAACCTTTGCATTCAATTTCACTTTACGGTTGTTTTTCTGCAATACTTAGGAAATAACCGTTATCATAATATACTGTAGTGTTGCAGCATCCTTTGCAATCCTATGGTGCAGATGCCCTCTAGCGGCCACTATAAGCACGACTCGCCTCGACTTGCATTTCGCAGATGATTAACAGTGAAAGCCTTTTTGAACACATATATATATTTTTTGACACATTATTTACGCTAAAATCGTTCAGACAGATGAAATTTGACATGTTTAGCTCCCTTTCTTGAGCCGGAGTGGAGGTGAGAGGTCATAGCGGACCGAGGTTAAAACGAATTTGAAATAGCAGCTTTTTGCATTGAATGGTCGGCTCATACCAACGTTTTCCAAAATTAACTGTTAGTCATTGTGGAACTGTGAGGATCCCATTGTCTTTGAAGAATATAAAGTTCGGCGACTATTCAATTTAATTTATAAACACAAATAAGTCGCTATATATGTATGTTGGATTAAGAAAAATATTCAACTGCTTACAAATAGGATATTACAATACAAACATATTATAACACAAATACTGCGTTCTATATTCATTATAATGGAAGGGACTTGTAAGAATTTTGGACTTAGAGTTTTAAAACATTTCTCGTATAAAAATCAAAATATTTTGTTATGACATATTCCGAATGACTGTCGTACATAAATTATATTTGCGCTAGAATACACATGTATGTGGGCGCGTCCTCTAAAATATCATGTAAACAGTTCGAAAACTCCGTTATGGGTATTCAAAGAGTGCAAGAGCTCCCCCTAGCGATCTGTAAGAGCACAAATATTCAATAAATAGATATGAAATATGTTCTGGAGATAAAACAGGGTAGGTTGGTTATCCACTTGAAATCAGTATCTACTGCTTCGAGAATCTGAGTAATTTTTAATGGGACACTAATCGGTTTGCAATACAACACCTGCGCTATTAGAATAAAATCATACTGAATTCCAGTTTGGAACTGGGAAACAGACTTACCAGAGCCGTGGGCGTATGTTTCTGTACCTAAAAATAGAAATGTACATGCTCCTGTATATGTTATATGTAAGTTGTAGTATTATATGTTTGCTATTTGTTGTACATTGTATTTTCCATCTGGTTTTGATTTCTTGCATCTCATAGTGCTTTCATATAGAGGCCGTCTTCACATGAAAAGTGGAGGAGGTATGGATTCCATCCTACTCAGCCTGCCATTATAATCTAGCTGATTTATGGCGAAGGGCTTTGTTACAAGGATTGAAGTAGCCACACCTTCTCCACATGATTAGTGAACTGGCATCCGTCTTGGATAAGCAAACTGATTGAGTGGTCGGCGGACAAGCAAGGCCGCGTCTGTCGGACTGCCAGAGGAACTGTCCAGCCTTCTTCTGGGCAGACTGCACAGGGACGGGACCTACAGAGAAATGCTGGTCGTGGAGGAGGGAACTCGGCGAGCGACGTGACGGCTTCATCGGGCCCTCTCTGTCAGCGTGCACGAGGATGCCGGAGCACTGGTTAGCTTCGCACTGGCGTGGGACGGAGAAAGAGTCCGGTCCCCGATGTGACAGAGAACGATCCTGGCTGTTAGGGAAATTAAATACGCAAATAAAACCAGAGAGGAAAATTAGCGGAAGGGGGAAACGGCTTTTGACAAACAAATGGCCTCTCAACAAGCAGGTGTTGGGGTCGCCTGTGTGTTTCCACGATGTCCTGAAATCACCCCTTTGCAATTTACCACGATCCGCATATCCGCGTTAGAAAAATCTGGTGACAGTCGATAAAGCTCCTTTGTCCCACTGTTTGTGATGTTTCTAGCGCCACCTTATACAGTAACACATTATGTAACTTTTTCCACTGTAGTGTTTTTTTTTTTCCTTCTTTTCTGCAGACCGCTGGAAAATCGTGGTGATCTCAGCAGACCATGCAGTGAACCACATTCAAATCTGCCGAGGCCAGCGGCTTGCAAATGGAAATTGAAGGTGCAGAGTCCAGGATGGTGCGCTGATGTAGTGAACCAACAGCCAGGCCTTTGCTGGTGTTAATTAGCATGAATTAAGTATTTAGGTGTAGGTGTGACACGGCTCCATTTCATGGTAGGCGTTTAGTACCAGTGCACTGCTTTTGCTATCCTTGGCCATTGTCTTCCAGGAAGCTTGCTGACTCCCTGCTTGATTCTGCTTAGTTATACAGAGTTTATTCTGCCAGAACATCAGAGCCGTGTCTGTCTGAGTGCTTACAGATATTCTTTGTTCACATCAACAAAAAAAAGACGATTGACATTTTCGAGTATGTATTATGTATCCGAATGCTGCAGTTTTAGAAGCGGGACTATCAACCAGATGCTGTGGTTTTGACTGAGTGAATAAATCCAATGAATACAGATCTATTGCCGTTTGCTTTCGTCCGTTAAATTTCTTATGCGGAATCGGTGACCTGTACATATTTGTCAAGGCAAGGAAAGAAGGCACACGCAGAATGAGAGTGGAATACCATTAAGGCTGGGGGTTAACATTTACAGGATGCTGGTATTCCTTTAAAAACACACACAAAAGGTAAACACATTCATGGAATGTACATATTACATGCTTTTAAACAGAAATATAATGGTTTGCTAACTGTA
>JAODLC010000054.1:7622032-7635114 GCA_026781145.1 Hippopotamyrus pictus | reverse complement strand
CAGAGCGGAAGCTGCGTATACTGACAGAGGGGAAGCTACGTACACTGACAGAGGGGAAGCTGCGTACACTGACAGAGTGGAAGCTGCGTATACTGACAGAGCGGAAGCTGCGTATACTGACAGAGCGGAAGCTGCGTATACTGACAGAGGGGAAGCTACGTACACTGACAGAGGGGAAGCTGCGTACACTGACAGAGCGGAAGCTGCGTACACTGACAGAGCGGAAGCTGCGTACACTGACAGAGGGGAAGCTGCGTACACTGACAGAGGGGAAGCTCTGATAAAGAACGCACTGTTCCTTTTACTTTCTGTTATTTATATATCCATATTAATCAAAGGCATTAAACTCAAAATCAGCTATTATAAATGACACTCACTAGCTATTAATAATGCAAGTTTTGCAAAGTTAACCATGAACAGTAATTGAAATACAGATTAATAGAAATGAAGAGGCCCTCAGATAGCACCAGAAGAATGGGTGTAAATTATGAGGGGAATTGGCGGGTTGTAGCCCCCCGCCCCAATAATGAAAACCAGCCAATACAACCCCCTGGACCCCTGTAGATGGGTGGAGAATTCAACCACCCTCCCCCCCAAATACTCAAGCCAAAGTACACCCTTGACCGTAAGTATGTGGTTGATATTGTTTTGCCATTTATCCAGCCTGTTTTAGGTGGTTCTTTTTATTAATTAGTGATTTTGGAATCTATATTGTTTAAAGAGCACTTTGTCTTTAGACTTTGACTTAGAGTCAGGCTGGAATTTGCTGTAATGCAAGCTGTATGCCGCACCAACAAACTATTACTGCTAAAATAAAATAGCTTTATATAATATAAATATATAAATATAGATATAGTATAATATAGACATACCAGATTATGTGGATATTCATCTAAATACAGATTTTCCCTGTTGTTTTTGCATCAAAGAAAACGTGTTAATCCCAGAAGAATATTTCAATGCTTTAGAACAAAACCATGTTTGTGGTTTGCAGCTCCTAGAGAAAATCTTTGAATCAAAATGTACTTCACGTCCCAAACAAAACATTAAATTCTTCCTCAGATGTTATTTAATTTGTTTGACAGGAGAAAGCTTCCCCGAGAGAAGTCAGCTACTTACGGCACATAATAATGACTTGTTCAGTTGTGTTTCTCAACAGCTTCAAAATTCAGTAGCATCTCCCAGTCCAAAAAGAATCCTTCTCAAAGAATGCTTCTGCATTCAAAAAGATATACTTTTCACCTATACTGATGGTAACGAACATTAATGCAGTTTTGACACCACCCTGATACATCAATATATAGTAAACATTCACAGTTTACAGTTAAAGCTATGATACTTCTCTGATATATCTATTGTATGCTGTGATTATCCAATTTCTAATTGAATGGCCAGTTAATTAGGCACATTTGCTTGGTAATGCAAATGACCGTCTCCTCCAAACAGACAATCGTGTGGCTCCACCGGAATACATACGGCATGCAGGCGGAGTCAAGAGGTTCCCTTCCTATTCAAATATTCAACGGGGTAACTAGACACCTGCGATTTTGAACATAGCCTGATCTGCGGTGTGCATTCTGTGGTGGTAACGACATCTCAGAAAGCATCCCAGCCACCCTCCTGGGATTCTCAAACACTAAATCCTCTAGAGTTTGCAGAGAATGGTGTGATGAACAAAAAAAAAAAAGGCAGCATCATCCAGTCATTGGCATTTCTATGGCCGACAGCATCCTGTTAATGAGAGAGGTCAGAGGATAATGGCCAGACTCGTTAAAGCTAACTGTAAGGCCACAAGTACAAAAATAACAGCTCTGTACGGTAGAGGAGTGTAGAACGGCATCTCTAAACCCACAAATCGCCAGCCCTTGAAGCAGTCCTGGAGGCAAAAGTGGGTTCTACCCAGTTCGTGCTAGATGTAGCTAATAAATTATGCGCATAAATATCTATGCTGCGGTAATGTGATCAATCTTTTCCCAGATGCACGCACGACGAGAAAAGGTCCCGTTAAATGATTACATTAATATGCTACTCATGGTGGTTGCTGATTGTGGCATGGATGGGGTAAGGCCTCACATGGACAGCTAATGCCGAGGCTGATTATACAGAAGGCTGCCTGTATTTATGTATGCAATTCTTTATTTATGTAAAGTAATCCATTCATCTAAAATTTTAATTGCACTCCCAAAACTAGACGTGGCATAAGGCAAGGACACTATATAAACTATGATGCAAGTGCATAACATTTCAATAATATGACTTAATAGAACACCTGAGTATTTTCCTTTGAGGGTCAGTAAGAAAGAAAATCAAATCACAAATCAAAACCTCCTTAAATGCATTTTGACATTCAGGTAAAAGAGGCACAGCTCTCAACAGGAATGCAATTAGAACCAATTATACCGACTGGACAGCAAAACTGCCATAATGAAGAGCTCTACACCCTCGGAGAGAGCCTTACCCAGCACTGCCTCGCGACTGCATACAAACGCTCACGCAAACTGATTATAACAAAGAGGAAACCCACAGTTAACGGTGCAAAATTGGGGGGGGTGACAAATGGCTCCATCAGTCTCCTAGCTAAAGCAGCCGACCCTACCCTTACCTTGGGGGGGTAAAAGCAAAAGAAAAACAAATGAAGAAACAGGGACGAACTAGCCAGTCAACTAAACAGTAATACCACATAATAGATATAATAAAAAAAAATAAAACACAGCCACAATAATAATGGTGATTACAACAACAACACAACAACCACAACAGCAACAATAATATTATAAGGTAATAATAATAATAATAATAATAATAATAATAATAATAATAATAATACAAGGTGTCATGGTGACTCAGCACTTTCAGGGCTGGGGAATTGGATCCCATTCCCAAACTTTGTGTTTGGTTTGCATGCTCTCCTGTTCTGTCCTCTGAGATCTGGTTTCCTTTGGTGATTTGCCTGTTGTGTGTGTGTGTGTGTGTGTGATAGAGAGCCATCCCATACTGGGTGTTTTCCTGCCTTCTGCTCTGTGTTTCCTGGAATAGCCGCTAGCGCCTCAGTGACCCTGTACTGTCACACTCGGCTAACAAATTAGCCAATAAAAAGCCAGCAAATTTCAGTTTTCAAAGCAGACAAACTTGCTGCCTTTGCAATATTCCTAGAAAATAAATTATCGTATCAAGATTACAATAAACCACGTTTGCCTAATATAAAGCTATATTTATCCAATGGTAGCTGCCTAAGAAGGAAGATATCTGATTTTACATCGCCACTCTCATTACATAATTGATGCTTTACTGGACCACGGGATTGGATGAACTTTGAACATTATCATTTTTTTCTATTCAAGCTATTTAGAACAACATCCTGCTCAGTCGCTATGAATTTGAAGCTTAGTCTGTCACCGGGGATGAAAGCTTCTGTGTACCACAGTACTGTATGTGCCTGTAGGGTCATTAGAGCTATAATTAGGTTAACAATTAAGACCCCAACAGGAGGAGGATTGGGGAGTTGGAGGTACTCTGTGTACAGCTTACATGGGATCTGGGGTGGTGTTTGGCTATTATATCATGAGCATCACTCGACAGCCTTTGGGAGGAACTATTAGAAGAGTTTTATTGTGCTTGAATTTTAATCAGCAGAAGAGTGCAATCTTACGATCAACAGGTAGTAGACCTCTGCTGTCATGGGAGATGGCTGCTTCAGTGGTTTTTTTTTATTTTATTTTATTTTCATGGCTTGTAGCTACCTCGGCTGCGGTGCCTGCAGGCCGAAGAATTATTATTTTTTAATTTTCTAATCAGTTTACCTCAAAGAGGCTCGGAAGACCTGGAGCACTGGGATGTGGAACACTGGGAGACGGTAATAACGAGCATACTCCCTCGTTCTGCTAGCGGGATCTGGGCTACGCCGGGGATTTCCATTGGCTGATGGACTGTCTTTGTCCCCAGGCATTGTGGGTGTTTTAGCAGCAGAACGCAAACCACGTCCAGAACGGTCGCTGAGGCACGACGGGAGTATCTCCGCGATGGCAGCCCTCCGAACGCGGGCCCAGTGCGTAGGATGGAGCGATTGGCTCTGTCTTTTCAGTCTTTCAAGTTAGACTGAGTTATATTTCAGGGAAGAGAATCTCAACATGTTGCTGGACAATGAGGACATCAGGGATTCAGGAACCCCTGCGATTAAACTCTGCAGAGGCAGGCAGTTTAAAGCGAGCCCTTTTACTCGAGGCAGGACAAGGGGACTGTCAGTTTTATTCGTGTTAACCCCAACACTGCCCATTTATGCCATGGTCATCTTAAGGACAAACTGGTGTGCAGTGAGGTGAAGATGATATCTTAAAACGGAGCACTTTCAAAGAATGGCAGTGACTACCGCTGAGCCAACAATGTGGCAGAGAAAATCTCTGTGGCTGACCCAGCCCATGGTATCCCGGTGTGGGTATGGGCCAGCTCGTGGGAGTTAGAGGAGGCAGGACCAAGACATCTGATTGGTTGGTCTTGGCTCCTCTACTTGCTCGAACTCACCTCCTCTACAATCTGATTGGTTATCTGTGTGAACCCATTATTTTTCGTTCTGCCCTCAGAAAATTCTTTTTTCTTGTAAGTAAAACTACCGTGAGCTGTTGGCTACCCATCACAAGGGGGCTCTAGACCAGGGGGGCCCAACTCCAGTCCTGGGGGGCCGGAGCCCTGCACATTTTTTGGTTTCCCCTCATTTAACACACCTGATTCAACTCCTTGTGCTAATTACCAAACAGCTCTTGAACTGAATCACTTATGGTAGAACAAGGAAAGAACTAAGATACACAGGGCTCCGGCCCCCCAGGACTGGAGTTGGGCCCCCCCTGCTCGAAAATACGGGGAGAATAGCATGCGGGAGCCATGAATAACTGCTTTACAGGCCAAGGCCTGCAAAAAATGCGATATAAGAGGGTTATGATAGAGGGAGACACTGAGCATATTGACGGATCCCTGTCTGAAGCGATGGACGACTCTCCTGGTCTAAGCCCAAAAGGATGGTCAACTTAGTTATGGTCCCCCAAGCTGAAGCTCAGGAGGCTTTGGCCAATGAGGAAGAGGAGACAGTGGTAGATGTGAATGAGGAATGACGGCCATGATGAGGGTGGTCGTTTTACAGTGGAATTTCTCATACATTTTGAATAGTCTGTCTGCAATTTTTTATTTTATTTTTTATGTTATTTCGTTGAATGTTTTGCTTTTTTATTCACTTTTAAGTCTCGCTGGAGGAGAGGAGAGAGATCCGTTAAAGTGACTTAGAGCATAGATGAGAATTGGATAGTCTTGCACGTTTGGCAAAGATGAGTTATTGATAAATGCATAGATTTACATTAAGTGCTGCATGAATGCATTGGTGATTTGCTGTGCTTTGGTGTCTATTGTCATTGCTTGTTTAATGACACTTGTTCTATTGTTTTTATTCCTTTTTTTTCCTTTGACATGCTGTGACCACAGAGCTTGGGCCTACCGAAGGTCTACTAGTCACGGTATTGATTGAGGGAATTGTTGATTTTCCTATTTTGTCTTGTTAAAATTGTGGTTGGCGGATGATTGTTTTGACAATTTTTTGATTATGCATTTCTTTTGATTAATATTTTTAAGGCTCACAATCGCACTGACCGGGGAGAGATGGGGCAATGGGGGCTTGGGTATTTTCATGATTTGTGTGTGCATGTGCTCTGTAGAATTCCCAGAATCACTATGACTGGATAAGAGGAATATTATATATACACACATAATATACAGCGATGTGTGTGTATGTATGTACTGTATATATCACTGCATTTTATGTGTCTGACTGAACATTCCTGTTCACAGCAGAACATTTCATTGTGTCCTAATTTTCAGCCACAATCAGGCAATATTTTAAATCTTTCAACCTTTTTTGCCCCCTTTGGTAAATAATTCATGAAACTGACTGTGACAGCTGTGTACAATACTAAATAAAACCTGGTCGATTTATCTATGCTTAATGGCCTGGAAGCTCTGCTGTGATTGGACGGGCCCATAGTGTTAATTCTGTAATCTTGGTCAGAGACAGGAAGGGAGAAGCTACTCGGAGCGACCTTATTATGGGTCATCGGAAAGCTGGGGGAGCAATTTAAAACTACTCCGTGGCATAAGGCAGCCGATGTCACTATTACCTAACGGTCTGTGTTACTCTACAAAAACATTCAGCTAATTATTTAACAAATTGAAAGTATCTCCTTTAATATTCTTAATAAATATGAGATGGTGAGTGTGACCACTGGAGGTACACAGGTGGCCAGCAGAGTTACTCATATTGATTAAATCCACCTGCCCTCATTCTCTTGATGTGTATAAATTGGTGTGTTCCAGTTGTGTTCGTCTATAGCAACCTGGATGCCAGGAAACTCCAATGCTAAAACCAGTAATCGTGTCCCTTGTGGTCGCCTCTCCTGTTTGACCCCAACGTGAAAGTTCCCCTGTTTGTTTACTGTCTCCTTCCTTGTCCTTGAACCTGTGTCCATGTTTTGGGATTTATGTTTCTGTTTTAAAAGAATAGTTGAAAAGAAACAAAAAAAAAAAAAAAAAACAGCATTTTAAATATTGCAGCCACATGTTTTATGTTGTACAGTTCATGTTTTCATTATACAGTAGGTTTTAACATCTATGATGTATTATATGGAGAATATTCGCAGGAAGGGTTACTGGACTCCGTACAGTGATGTGCTGCTTGTATCAGACTAAATTATTAAATTCAGCCACGTTTTTTCTCAGTTCTTTGTGCACGGCTGCAACTCTGCCCATCAAAGCACTGAAATCAATTTCATGCTACTGTTTCCAACAGAAGTGTCTCCCTTTTGTGACTGTATGTGCATTTCATGTAACTCTTTGACTTATTAAAATCTATCATTAATCTGGAATTCCTGGGTCAGCTTAATTACATATTTCGTGCCATGCATATTCACTACGTTGAATATAGCATTTACTAATTGTCATTAGTACTTGACAGATAAATAGTACTTTTTGGTACTACAGGTGTGCTATGACAGTCGTATTTTAAATGCATTTTATGCTGTGTATTTGTGTGATATCACATTCCTTAAATGAGTGTCTGGTATAAAAGATACAACACAGGGAGAACATGCAAACCCCCCCCCCCCCCAGAACAGAATTTGAACTCCAAATCTCAGAAATGGAACAAGTGTCACTGCAGCATAATTGTCACATTTTGTTCCAACAAAGACAACATTAGACTTCAGAAAAGAGGCCAGATGGATTAAATACAAATAATGACAGCAAGCATGTGACATACCATACTCGTCAAGTTGCTTTGAGTTTGTTTTCTGCAAAATCAATATTTTTCAATTAATGAGCACAAGAGCACTTAAATATGCAGTGAAAACAGCGAAGTCTGCCAACCAAGAAGTGCTAGAGGTCTTTGCCATCTCGTCTGGAGTCGTTCTGTTTACTTTGGCTCTCTGTTTCTTATGGAAATGCCACACGGTTGATCACTTAAGGGTTTCTTTAAATAAACGGCAGTAACGCGGCAAGGTCGCTAACAATGGACCGCCTTTGTTTTTTAGGTGGTTATGTCATCGCAACAATTTTGCAGAATTAATCTACCCTTGATTTATGCTTTCATATAATATAACACTCACGTAAATATTAAACGCAAACACTTCTGTTGCAATGACAAAGTGATGATTTTAAGGCTATTACTCGTCGAGGCTTATGAAACATTGTGACATTAGCAGATTTAAGGCTTCAGCCAGAGAATGGTAATTCTCATACGATAAAGCATTATGTTTGACATGGCTAAAATGATCTTGTTTGGTTGGTTATTTATTACAATACCCCAGCTGCATATATACTGCTCTTTGCTACCATTGGCATACCAGAGAACGAGCTATGAAATCCAGTAACAGGAATAAATGTTATAATGGCTGCAGTCAGTAATGAAGTATTATGAATGCTTAAATGGTACGCTTTATTATACTGTGTAAACTTTACTGGCATTATGTAAACATTTATGGGAATAATGCCCATAGCTTGGTATTACTTTTACATGCATGTATGTTGCCTTCTCTCAAACAAATCAAATTTATCAGAGTTAAGTCAACACTTTTCTCTTGAAGCTGTAGCTTTGTTTACTCACAACGTCAAATGCATTCCCTGCCGCATTTTATTTTGACTTCTAACCGCATAAAACTCAGGCTAATGGAATGACAACCACTTCAGGAGATTAAACACTGAGCATCAAGCTGAAAACTGCTCAAGCCGCTTCTCGTCAGTCTGCTGAAGGAAGGGACTTTGGTCTCACTCACCAAACAAAGGAGCCGCTTAGGAAACATAGGAGACAAACTTGCTACGGTGGATATTTCAGGGTTTCCACTTTTGTGCACTTTTGTCCCTCAACACTCCAGATAAATTTTCATTTTAAATACCAAATAATGTCATGTTGTACTAATCAGATTCCTGCAACATTTCTAAGGTGACATACCGTGTATAATATATTTTACAGCTCAAATGAATGAACTGATAAGTATTTTCCTATGCAAAATGTAGTTAACCCAGTAGTTAACTGGACCAGTTTTACATTAGACAGTTATAAGATGGTAGGTCATCTCACCATCCTGAAAGCACACGTCAGATTCTGCTGATTTGGGTAAAATATCTGCTGAGGAATGTGCTGGAATTCTGTTTCTGGAAGTTCTATATCAGCTTCGCATTAAAATCAGATTTGGAGTCTAACGTTTTTTTTTTTTTTTTTTTTTTTTTTTATTTACAAAAATGTTTCATCTATGGGAAATTGCTGGAAAAAAAGAAACATTTGTTGCCTTTGGTTATCAAACAAGACCAGTTACAGTAAATACCAGTTCTTATTTCCAGCCTTGGTCCGATCGTTAATGCTAGCTCTCTTTTTAACTGTCTTTGACAGTTTTATCTAAAGCCGTTGTGTAAAGTAACAACATAAAAGCGATAAGCGATTTATTATAAAGAAACAAAGCCATAACCTGACTGTGACCAATCAGCCAGACAGATAAGGAATAGTAAAATGTTGGATCATAAACGAACAGAAGCAGCCAGTGGAGGAAATATTAAGGCATTTCGCTGCTTCTTGCCTGGTTGGCTCCTTATCTTCTGTGCTCTCGCTGCTTTTCCAGTCTGCTGGCTCAGGTCTCCTGATTCTCCTTTAAGGAAATGACAAGCTTTTAACCTGGAAACACAATCAGTCCATATTTTCCTCTGCCAAAATTCCAAGTTTGTTCACGTTTTTTTTCTGAACTACAGCTCCTAATCATTTCTCGGACTTACCTTTCCCATACCTACCGTGTGACCTGCAGAGATTATAACTCTCAGCTCTTGAAAATATTTCAAACTCTAACCTGTAGCTAAAACAAACATGGCAGGAAAACCTGATCGCTATTCAATTCAATTCAATATATTTCATATAGCGCCTTTCACAAGAGAGTCATCCCAAGGTGCTTTCCATGGATGTATTGTGATACATTAAACATCAATAGAGAGAGTAAAACAGAACTGGGAAAAAGAAGGAAAGAAATAAAATAATCATATAACAAAAAAACTATAAAACAATCGTGCCATCATTCATAAAACACATAATATAATATACTGGGTGATAATAAAGCAGCATGATTGTTACAGTCACTGATTCCACATGGCTGCTATTAATAAATGCCAATCCTAATCAGCGTCCTAGTGATTACAAAGCCAACCGTGTAGAACAATGGCTGAAATGCAACGTAAATGCTGATTCCAAGTTAATGTTACTACCTGTCAGGAGGGAAACTATGAGATAGGCAGGGTTTGCAAATTACCAATTCAATTAAAAAGACCTGGATTTCACTTAAGCACAGAATTCTTGCTGCGTGCTGATTGGTCAGTCTCCTATGCATGTGTGACTAAAGTTAATGTGAAACAGATGGATGAGTCTTTCAAGTTGAGGAAACAAACCAGTCAAGGCAAAAGAGGAACTGAACCATTAGCCAAACACAGGAGCCTTTCAGTTTTAAACTGGTTTATAAAAACTGAAGTGGCTCATAATCCCCCCCCTCCCCCCCATCATGTGGTCATCCTACTCCCAGTCCATTAGATGTAATTGACACATACACACATACAATATCACTTCACAAAGACATATGTTGATTGACAGATACACACAATCACTTGCGTACGCCTGGGCATTGAAATTGACAGAACTTGCTGAACCAAATTCCTCTGTTCATTTGGGAAAACCAGAGTACCCAAAAGGAATCGATTGAAGCGCAGGGACACAATTCCTGCACACAGCACAGATAACCTGAGTGGTTTCAGCGCTATCCACCAAGCTGCCATCTTCCATCATCTGCAATTAATCAATACAAAGCAAAGCATGTCTAGATACTTAATGCTCGCCATTTCACTCCCACCGCGATGCAGGAATTCTCCTTGTAGCAGAGGTGTGACAGCTGCTATACCGCAGCTGCTGTGCGAAACTGGGCCACGCAACATTGATGAAGGTTGAGTAAAGTTACAACGTCACGTAGTTTTGTATTACAACAAAGTGCAGAAATTCCTTATAACACACAATGTCATTGGATGACTTTCTTGTGATCCGATAAAGTTTTTTTGAACCTCTTTATAACAGATTGAAAAGAGGAGAGAGAAAACCCCTGAACTGAGCAGTCTTTGATATGAAGATGACACAAACCTTCAATGCACCCAGGAATGGTGACATTTGCTGTCAACAAAGGTGGATCAACAGACATCGCTGCAAGCTGCTGGTGGCTTTTATGTTATTACCTCACCTAAGAATAAATACCACCTAAGTCAACATTACTTTCACATCAACACAGCTTTTGATCTAAGAGTAAACACAGACCTCCGGGTTACATAAAGCATTTGGAAATGTATGGATGAGATTAAATGCAGGCCACTGTTCACTGACTTACTACAGTAGCTCATGACAAGGGACAACGTAGAAACAATTTCTGTCCGGTAGATAAGTGTCTTTAAGGTTATGTTAAATTTTTTTTTTTAAATATATTTTCTTTATAGTCATTTTCATAGCCTAGATATAGCAATTTATACGGAGGTTCTCAAGGTTCAATGGGAAGTAAACAGTTGCATAGTATCACTGTTACACATGCATGATTATTGACAGCCGTTGGTTATGGAATCTGACAAGGTTAGCCGAGCCTTGCAGTGAAGGTACTCGCGTCGTATCTTTGGCTTGTATGTTTGCAAGCTCTGCTGCTGCTTTGCTGGAGCCGTGTTTGTTATGCTTGCATTGCCGTTGCTCTTGTTTTTGTGTTTCGTTCCCTTTTCCTGGTCTTCCGGTTGTGGCACCAGGGCTGGGATAATGAGGCTTAACCCCTGAGTGTTTTTTTTTTAGTCATGTTTTGCTTGTTGCATCATGCATAATGTATAATGTGGTTTTGCTGTCATGAAACACCAAAATCCAGACCTGCTACTAATATGTTTTGGACACCTCATATGTGAGCACCCTGCCCAGTCAGGAGTCCCAAATACTGGTGGCTATTGAAAGGATGCAGGGGCCACTGGGTGAAGTCTTTGGTATTGCGGTTGGCACCGTCTGGTTTGATGTATTCCTTGTACTTTGTCAATTGTGGAAGTAAATAATCGAGCGGTCTGACTCCATTGTGTCGGAAGGACAGATAAATCTTTTGCTAATTCTAATTTAAGCCTGACATTCTGCTTGTTATTGTGTTTAATTCCTGAGAGGAACATTCTGTAACAGTAGTGACAAAGATGATGATTGCAATGACAACATGCGCAAATCAAATAAAACAATGTTGTGATAGTGGCTAATTCGCTTTTATCCTATAGATTGAATAGAGAAAAGGATGGCTGACAGGCAATGGCTATAGCAGAAGGCTGCCAATCCAATTAATCAGCAGAAATGTGCAAAACAACAGGTATGATAATAGAAGGAAGTGAGGAGTATGGAAGAAGCAGAAATATTTTTCTGTATATCCTGTACTATATACTTATAGAATAAGACAAGATGTAATCTGGCTTCAGGGTAAAAACCAAAACAAACAGACTCTGTATATCAGAGGAAATCTGGTTTCTCTTCACTTGTTATTTAATATAAATGGTTTCTGTTATGTTTGCAGTTATTAAGGTATAACTATTCTGTGCCACCAAGTAATATACCTCGGAAACCTTCATTTAAATACAGTAACACAAAGTCAGCCACTTCTGTCTGGTCAAACGCATGTAAACCAAATGCAACAGTTGCATTGCCTCAACATTCACTGAACAGTTAGGCTTCATCTGGATTTAAAACTGACATTATTCGAATATGTAATTATTGTGATCTCTCGCTTTCTAAAACAGCCATAAAATAACAAGTTTTTGCATAAACATTGAGTCAGAAGAGAATTAATTAAATGGACACTCTTGGTAAATAACCATTCTTATCTCTCTTAGGGAGTCATTAGATGCATTTAGAAACATCAGCCAAAGCTATTGAAATGAAACATGTTTTCCTTATGGAATGAGGAAATTCATACTATTTCACAATAAGCCACAGGAAGTGGATTTCTCATTTCCTCTAAAGAATTAGGAAAACTGATCGCAAACTTATCGGTATCTTTCCATGATAATAAGTCGAAAGCATTTGAAATGTGATCCCTTTCTGATCTTTGACTGCCTGCAAATGAACCTGGGTATTTTCATAGCGAAAGAGCAATGTCAGATCATTCCTGACTTTGAACCCCACAGATAATGCTTACGCTACACCGTAATTAGAAAAACTGGTAACACTTTACGTAAAGCTGTCATCCATTGTGCATTATAGATACCTTCATAATGCATTATGATGGCTGAATTTATACAAATTAATAAAGCATTGCAGCATCTTCTATTGATAGCCATGAATGCATTTACATGTATACAACAGTTTTGTTACCTTGCAAATAGTCTGTAGGGTTTGAAAACTACCTAAAACTTTTGATGTAGCTACAATGAAATAATATACACTCACCTAAAGGATTACTGTATTAGGAACACCTGTTCAATTTCTCATTAATGCAATTATCTAATCAACCAATCACATGGCAGTTGCTTCAATGCAT
>JAODLC010000054.1:7602778-7615728 GCA_026781145.1 Hippopotamyrus pictus | reverse complement strand
CCCTGTACAGCTGGGAAAAGGAGTCATCTGCCCATTAACCCTGATCAGGATAAAGCAAGATGGATGGATGGATAATGGATGGATGGATGGATGGATGGACGGATGGATGGAGGGACAGATGATGGATGGATGATGGATGGATGAGATTGATCTTTACATGTCATATTTCTTTAAAATCATATGATTGTATATGCAAGGCCTCCACGACCATGCAGGATAAGCAGGTGGAAGGCAGATCTTTTAACATATTGATGATCAGCCCTTCCAGGCTTGGAAGCAGCTGATGAAGGCAAAATAAGAGCTATAATTAAGAGTCACTTTTTTACGTCCTGTCATGATTAATGAAGGGACCTTTTAACTGATTCTAATTTGCGTCAGCAGAAAATATACCCTTGTCATTCATCCATGAGCTGCTATTCTTTGACCTACAGTGAAATGCGTAAACAGAGCCAAAATCATTTATCAGATCATTTTGTATTTTCAGTGACACACTCGCTAATTAGCATATCCGGCTTGGGTGCCTCAGTTACCTTATTTTAATAATAATTTCCATTTTATTTGATTTACATTTTGGTTTTCCTGAGCTACATTTTATTATACGCCATGTAGAGATTAGACATTTACAAAGCATGCAGTTTGTTAATACCTTTGACCCCTGACTGGAGTCATAATATTGTGGTTTTAAGTCAATTTGATGTGGGAATTGTCAATCCTTTGACATCTTGCCCACTACTTTCCTTTATTCCGGAATTACCTCCAATTTCAGCTACATTCCCTACGGGCTGCAGGCAACAGGGGAAAGACTGAACTAATGCAAACTTTAATCAGTTGTAGTCATAGTCTTATATTATATTGCTTGTAATTTTCTAGCACCTACTGATCGAAAGCCTTAGCTAACAGAACAGAAGATCAAGATGTCTCTCAATAGGACGAAGGATTTATTTATGTTTCTTTTCATAAAGTATAAACCACAAAATAATCTTCTAGAATGATTTATTTGTTTGTTGTGGATGATACGACTGTCATTGGACTCATATCATACAATTATGAGGTTCAGAACCTGACAGCGTGGTGAGAGACCAACAACAGCTTTGTTTTAATCATCAAGAAGACCAAAGAAGTTATTGTGGACTTTTGGACTACTAAAAAGAGCCATCACAGCCCAGTAACAATCAAAGCAGAGGCTGTGGAGAGAGTCTCCAGCTTCAAGTTTCTGGAAGCCTCCATCACAGAGGACTTCTCCTGGGCTGACAACACCTCAGTTGCAGTAGGAGGCCTCAGTTCTCTGAGGAGGCTAAGGAGGGCTAACCTCCCACAGATGCTGCTGACTAACTTTTATAGATGCACTACAGAGAGCATCTTGACTAACTGCATGACAGCGTGGCACAGGAGCTGCACCAGAGCCAGTAAAAGGCCTTACAGCTGGTCATAAAAACAGCACAGGCCGTTGTCGGCATGGAACTGCCACCGTTTGACCATCTACACAAGACTCTATGTGTGAGAATGGCTAAAAAACATCACTAAGGACGTCACTCATCCTGAACATACATTGTCTAAGTTCCTCCCTTGAAGAAAGCATTATAGATCGATGCATACATGTACAAAGAGACTAAAAAATAGCATTTGCCTTACAGTCATAAACCTGCTGAACTCTGAGTCTCCTGAGTTTCAAATAATCTTTCACTGAATACGTACAATATTTTATGCTATGTTGAAAATGTGCAATACACTGTTTACTTATATGTGCAATAATAATCTATGTTACTGTTGATCTGTTTTTCTTATTCAAACATTTAACAGTTTACATGGTTAATTTGCAAATACTTTTGAACATATTTTGTATGATTATGTTATTCTTAGCTTTTATTTTGTATTTATTAATGCACATTTGGGGTAGTCATAAAAGTAATTTCGATGTGTTGCTCAATGTCAATGAAGTGCTTGAACTAGAATAAGCAAGCACTATTATTACATTTCATCTAGAATAACATTTATATTAAGGTAACAAATTAACTATTTTGTAAATGTATCAATTGAATGGCTATTATTGAATAGCTATTTTAATAAATTACGGCATCACAAGAGGAAAGTGCCTTCAACTGTGGCAGAGTCTGAAACGCCATGAGGGTAACAGATTATTTAAGGTCAATGGATACATTTTAACTCTCCCCAGAAACGTTTCCCCAGAACATCTGCTTCACCTGCCTGGTTAAAAGGGAGGCTTATATCATGTATCCGTCCACATGACACAACACCTGCTACGTCTTTCATCATCTCCGCTTTGCGGTTGTTTATTTTTTTCTTCTTTTTTTAATCAGTCATTCTGTGTCAAGGGAAAATTAGTCAACAAACTAGTGTGTCATTGCCAGGAAAAAAAAAACACAAAGTAAAATGCCATAATGACTTCTGGAAGACCAATATGGTGCTGTGTCATTTGTAAAATATGGTCATTAATACTACAAACTACTCTCTAGAGTCCTATATTCCTATATGAAAACTTATAAGAAGAATGTAGGAGCACAGTGTCTCAAACCCCCCCCCCCCCAAGTAATTTTTTTTGCGTTTGAGCTAATATCTTTGCACCTGTAACCAAAATAGCTGAATAGTTCAGCATCCATTAGCCTGGCATTCTGGTGACTCACCAAAGACTTTCAGAAATGATGGAGGTAAGACTAAAATCAATTGTTTTGAAGCAATATGACAGACTCTGATTAGCCAGAGGGCTTGTTCTCCCTTCTAAAAGTTTCTAATGTTCTTGAGTTTGAATAAATTTTGCCCTTGGCCAGTTCTTCATTTATACAGCACTGTATACGGAGTCGAAGTCAGTTTTGGGTTTTGCCTGGAGCATAGAATAAGACGACTGCTGTGAAGTCAGTTTGTACCAACGGAGCGCCGTGGATTGTACTGCGTGTCTGTGGGTCTGTCACTCTGACTCTTTCAGTGGGGTTGTTTGTTTGTGACTACACACACACACACACACACACACACACACACCACACACACACACACACCACACACACACCACACACATCACATACATTATTTTATTGAGACAGAAGTGCACGAAAAATCACTGTGAATGTGGGTGCGTACAAGTGACCCCCCCAGAAAGCACACACCCCGTCAGAAAAAAGAACCTATTTGGGATGTCACTTTGCTTATCACTAGGGCTGTACCCTCAATGGTCTGCTGATTGTACCTTAGCTGTCGGTAATTGTACCTTTTAGTCTAATCTAAGGTACAGAAATGGACTCTCAGGAGTAACCCCAAGGTAGAAACAACATTAATGTACCCCCAATGTCCCTCATAGCCCATTTCTGTACCTTAGAAGTACTTACACCTAAGGAAACAGCTGGCAGACTCTTGAGGGTACAGCCGCAGTTACAAAGGTACAAATTCTCTTTTTTCCTGACAGTGTACAAATAATCATGTTTATAAATATGTCAGTTTATGATTTTTTGTTTGTCATCTCCCTTTAATTGGAAGAGAGTATTGTTTACGTTTCCATATCTAGCTGTTTGCTTTTTTGATTACAACTTCAAGAACTGAACGTGCATTATCTAGAGATGAAGGCTTCCCATATTCTTCTGTGTCTCTGAAGCAGGTGAAGCATTATTTTAGCCTACAGGATGCAGCAATACTGTATGACAGTAGACCTGCCAGGGTCAATCCAAATAATCTCCCTGTGTATGAAAAAGGAGACAATCTGTGACCTTTGCGGTTCAGTCCCAATTGTACCGCCGAGGGTCTATGAGGCGATCGCAACTGGGAAATTCATGTAATACCAGCCAAAGCCAGGTCACTTACGGTCTGGTTTGAGAGCCGCTGCCACCTCGTTATATCATCCTGACCGCTGGGTCAATAAATTACCCGGGGGCAGGATTCAGGAGCTGCACAATGTCACAGCTTATGTGCGGTTTAATTATCAGCTATTCAGCCGAGCTGTAGATACTTTCCGGAACATGTGTCAATATCAATCGTCGGGGTGATATAAAGGGAGAAAGCATTGTATGTACAGTTTCTGCTCTACGCTGGTCTGTTCTGTCTTTCATTGTCTTTTACGTGATTCTGTTGGCCAACCCTCTCCAGTTTCCTAGCACCCAGGTAGTAGCTTACAGTATATGTCATCTTCTGTAACCTTGCTAATAAATTGCCCATCGTTTGCAAGAATTTAGCTATACTGCCGCCTAGTTCAATTAACCGAACTGAAGAAACTCAGCTACTGTGCATGGTTTCCTCATTCATCAGACTGAGTCAAGTTAAATAACTAGTATTCTGTCACTGTTCTCAGGCATTTTTCTGACTGGGGATTTCACCGTGTATAAAAATCATCCACATCACAGTGGCAATGGCACTGTTTATAGATTAAAACCCTCAAAGCAGTAGAAATCTGGAAATCTGTAAGAACTATGTTTCTGCTAAGGTCCTACCTCACGTTAATTTATATATATGCACTTCCCAGAGGTTCCCAAACACCCGCATGCAGACCCACCCCGACGGCAGCTTTCTTAGCTTATCAAAAGACTTCATTTTACTTTATGCATCTTCTTTACAATTGAAGCACCACCCCACCCACCTGCCCCTTGGCAGCCTGCTGGGTAGGTAGGAGATATATTACATTATACCCATTGACCTTGACATTATAAAAATGAGCAAATATCAGTGGTGGAACTCACTGGTTATGCGGCTGTAGGATACATACAATAATTCTCTTTTTCAAAGAATCACACGCTGCATATTCCACTTATTTATAAAATTATGTATATATGCGCACATACATACATATATGCATGCATGCATACATAAATACATACTGTACATACCTGTTTGTAAATCAGGTTGTCAGCATGCAGTCATGAAGTCTATTAAAATCTATTAAAATCAATGGTGTTTTTCCAGTAAAAAGTTAGCTTTATGGAAACTTTATGGCATAGTAAATTATACATCTATAGCATAAAAAAATAGCCAGAATGAAAAGGACTCAGGTCTAACCTAAGAGCACATGACCCCTCCAGAAAAAAGTGAAACATTGCATTCTGTGCTTCTACTATAAATATTCTTGCTCAAAGTGAGCATTGTCTAGTACTGCTGCAGTAAACTGCACTCACAGGAATTTGAAGACGAAATGTAAGCTTCAAAGGAATCACATTTTGTTATTCCTTACAATGAACTTTCAGTCCCCATAGCCGATTACTTGACCTTCACTCAGAAAAGCCATTGACAACACGTCACTCATATACACAGCAAAGGGAATCAACTGCACTCAAGCAGTACTGTATATACTCACTCCTGAACACAAGCAGTACTGTATATACTCATTCCTGAACACAAGCAGTACTGTATATACTCGCTCCTGAACACAAGCAGTACCGTATATACTCACTCCTGAACACATACAAAGTAATCAAGTTACATGTTAAGCAGCTGGCTAGTCACTTGTTATTTTTGCACATAGAATGGGTGTATCGTGAGCTCATTGCGTGTGAAAGATATTGACTAATTTACTGTATGTGATCTAGAAAATAAATGACATACGACAGAGCTGTGACATCACGGATAAGGCTGCTACCATAGATGCGTAGGATTTAATTTGAAATGAAAAGAGGCAACGCAATATGATTAATTAACCTTTTTATTCAACTATACAACGAAGTTTAACATCTAAGACCTTTGCAACATGTAAATAAATGTGAATCTGATGAAATGAGTTTTGAACTTAACTGAAATAGAGAAACCTAACTCAATGACACCTAGCCTTTATAAACGTATAAAAGGAATAAAACATTCTCTTGAAAGTGTTTCTTACTGTACCCACACGTTTGCAGTGATGTCACGGCGAACACCAGTTTAGAAAGAGGGAAGCTTTTGGAGAAATGAAATGGTCTCAGCACTACTGAGGAAAAATCTGTGGGTACCAGTCGGCTATGAAACCAAAGGAAATATGAGATGAAGTGACAAGGCAAGATGAAAGGAGCCCCAAATTAATAAATGAGCAACAGAGAGGCTTTGGTGGCGAGATTTATCCCGCACACTTTAATACGAGCCCCAGGCTTGGTTAAACGCCTGCCTTTAGTAGGCAAGGTTACGGTTCTTAATGTGAAGATCTGCGTGATTCTTACCAAAATGTTAAGTGTGAAAATGGTGCCATCTTTTGGATGAGATGTCTAACCGAGGTCCTAACTCTCATAAAAGATCATAAAAGATCCCTGGGCATCATTAGAAAGAGTAGGGGTGGTACCCCGATGTTCTGGCTAAATTGCCCACTGTAGCCCTTTCAGATCTGGCCTCCTAATCATCCCCTATATCTAACTGGTGAATTCTGTCCTGCCCCATCACCACCTTAGTACTGGTTTAGAATGGCTGCTGTCGCATCATCCAGGTGGGGGCTACACAGTGGGGGTGCTTGAACTGGCTCCTCATTGGTTATATGAAGCACTTAGGGCGTCTTGAAAAGCTACATGAATGTAACTGTCATTCATTCAAAGAAGAAGACAAGAAACATTGCAAACATGGATGATGGACTGTGTTGGCATCAAGAGACACGTTGAGTATGTGCTCAGCTAAAATAACAGCCGTTTCCACAGCAGGATGAGAAATTAAAATGAATCTGAGGCAAGTCCATCCCTAACAGCCTAGAGCACAAGACTGCGGGTCAAGCTTAAGGCCAAACGAGAGCAGCAGACATACATGCACACTCACACACTAAGGGCAATCTGAAGTTGGCCTAAGTGCTTGTCTCTGGGCACCTGGAGGACACGGCAGTGCCCAGAGGACACATGACAGGGGGAGAACATGCAAACCCCATGCGCAGTGAGCGGAGATAGGCGCAATGCTTATGTCAGTGATTAAATAGGGCTACCACTGACAGTCTCCAGAAAGACTCAAGTCTGATCTTCCTTACACTTATATATGTTTCAGCATCACTGAGTTTGCATGTCTATGTCCTGTCTGTGCAGTAACATTTAGATTATAAGATAAGATAAGATAAGATAAGATAAGATAAGATAAGATAAGATAAGATAGGACTTTATTGATCCCACACTGGGGAAATTTACTTGTTGCTACAGCCAGTGAATAAAAATGTATTCACTTATTAAAGATTATATAACAAAAGGCATCATCATCATCACCACCATCATCATCACCATCATCAACACCATCACCATCATCATCATCATCACCATCATCATCACCACCATCATCATCATCATCACCATTATCATCAACATCATCATCATCATCACCATCATCATCATCACCATCATCATCATCATCACCATCAACATCACCATCATCACCATCATCTTCATCATCATCACCACCATCATCATCACCATCATCTTCATCATCATCATTATCATCATCATCATCATCACCATCATCATCATTACTATTAGGGGTCCAAGCAATGTTAGCAGCAGGATCCTTATTGTGTATTATTATAATTATCATGTTGCATGCATCTTTAAAGATGGGCTCTCTCAGAAAGTTTAGGCCAAGTTGTTGTTGTTAGAACATTGATTGGATAATTAAAGTTCTTGAGTCCTATCTGCCTTTTCTTGAAACCACAAAGAGAAGCAAAATGCCCAAAAGAGCCCCTGTCATCTTCAGAGAGACAAAAATCATCTGAGCCGTGAAATTCCCATCTTTATTAGTCAATGCATTTTGATGTTATCGTCAAACGTTTTTTTTTTTTTTTTTCCTGCGAGCGACGATTTCCGATGCGCATCCACAAGTGTGACTATAATAAATCTGAGTTGTGGCAACCATAAATCAGAAGCAGCATTTACTATGTCTACATATTTCTGGGCTGCACCATATTGCACTCAATACCACTGAAGGCCACCCTTTCAAAGTATAAATCAAAAAAAAGAGTCAGCTTCTTGGCTCTGCCTAACCTCCTGCATTCTCATCAAAGTGTTGGCATCTCGAGCACAATTGTTTAGAATACCAGATGAATAGAGAAAGCCATTTTGGTTCAAGGTATTTTACGTTAAAGAGGACTCTTTTTGCTCTACATTAGAAGGGTTTATCCATCTATTTACCACAAACACTTATCCAGTTCAGGGTCACTCAGAGCCTAAGGCACATCCAAGAAAGCACAGGGAGTGAAAGACTCTAAGGCCACTGCAAGGTATATAATTACACACAATGGACAACTTCGAGATAGAACTTCACCTCACTAGCTGTTTGTGAATCGCAGGGGAAAACTCATGCAAACATGGGGAGATCACGCGAACCCTCATACACCACGCCAAAGGCGTAGACTGAACCCACAACCATAGAGGTTTGAGACTGTAAAGCTTTGCACTGTTAGCACATGATAAGGACTTCACTTTCAACAATTTGGTTCCAATTGCTATCCTCACAGACCCAAAATTGATTGCATCTGCATTCATTGATTAGGTAAATGTTTCGATTGGAGTAAATCAAGATGAGACACCTTTTGGCAGAATCTTGTCTTTGTGTGTGCGATTGTCTTCCTGTTCCAATGTGCAGATGGTGATCTGATTGGTGGGCATTGCTTTACATTAATAACAAACATTATACGATCATATGAATAGAATGTTTCTTGTTATGATATTTCTTATTAAGGTATTTTAAAGCTGTCAAGGTATATTACATGCTGCTTATGAATGTTCTATGACTGCATTATGAAGGTGCACTGAACGTTCTACGAATGCATTATAAAGGCACTGTGTAGGGGCAGTTAATATACATTAAAGCTGTTATGATATGTTAGGATGCTAAGGTATACTTACATGCTTCTTATAAATGTTCTATGAATGCATTATGAAGGTGCACTGAATGTTCTACGAATGCATTACAAAGGCATTATGAAGATGCAGTAATGTAACGTGTAACTGCTAGGCCTTCAAATGGAATACCCCAGGAACGTCTTTAGCCTTTTAGCAAGAACATTTATTGTATTCACCCCTTATCTCAGTGCTTTGCTGGAAGAAGGCGGTATCCCATGCTAAATCATTAGAGTTAGTATTTAGTAATGCTGTATGTGCTTTTCCTCTTTAATACAGCGACCGTCTTGTGAGGGATAGCCAGGTAACTGGGGGCTTACATGCTCATTATCATCACCTCCATCTCCTTCTCCACATCACATATAAATCGCTGCGTTTTCCATTGTTTCACCGCTATAAAGCTGCACTGCAGATAGTCTAGGGATCTGTAACAGAAACCGATGTTATTCTTTTTTTTTTACTTTTCTTGCCGCTTATTTTCTGTGTTTACGGTTTATGTTGTATTGATCCTGCCTTTCCCCAGATTCCATTTCTCCATAAGAAGTAAAGCGTGTCCCCAGTAAACCTATCCTTGCGTGAAATACGGCCATGTGACATGCCTCAGGCCAGCATCACCAGACCGCTCCTTCACATACTCTGATGCTCTATACTTCATATTTATTAAGGTCTGGCAGCCCTCCCCCCCCCTTTAATTATTGTAATGTTCCTAAAAATCTTTCCCTGTGCATTTTAATTTATTTATTCTTAACTCAAACTCTTGTCCATTAAACTTGCTCATTTTGATAAAGTCCAATCATTTTGTTAACAAGAACTTCAAAATGATTAAGGAGGAAAACAGACGTATTTTACCCCGAAAGGGCGAACAATGTGCTAACTTAAAATGCAAAAATGAGCTGGGGAAAACAGCAGAAGAGAGCCTCAAGCCAGGTCAGCGACGGCCAAAACCGCTAGGTTTTCTGCCCAAAGCAGACACCTATCCCAAAATGGTTCACATGGCTACTTGGTGCTGATGGGATTTGGGCTGCCGACAGGAGGGGGGGGGGGCTTCCCCCACTCTATGTGCTGGATTTAAGGACGCAGGCCCCCCAAACAGAAATCCAGAGGCAAAATATAACTGTGTAAAATGCAAGAACCCAAAGGAAGATGAGGAACAAAACCAACTAACGCATCCAACAAACAAGGGAAAAAACATGTACAAGGAAGCCCATCACATGCCTCTAAAGCAAGGGCAGCCCAACCCTGCTCCTGTAGATCTTCCACCCTGCAGAGCGTAGGTGCAGCGCTAATTTAACACGCCTTATACAGATAATCAGGCCCTGCTCTAAAAGATCACACCACACCCTGCCTAGAAATTTAAATAAGACTGATCAGCAAGCACCGCTGCCTGGCTATTTATATAGCTTCTGGCACTTCCTGGTGTTTTCAGATTGTGTTCCCACCTGGAACTCCAGTTGCCAGAGGTGGGTTCCACCTGGCTTCCAGAATGCAACACAACAAAATTATTGTGTTGAGTATGCAACTTTATGATAAAGAGTGCCAGAGAAATCTGTTCAGTACTGTCACCCTGAAGTGTAAAAAACAGGAAGAAGAAAAAAATAATGGTCAGAAAAAGACAAAAAATAGAAAAAATGTGTTTTATTGATGTTTTTGTATTTTGTCAACTTTTTCTTTCAATTGTGTTTTTAAATGTTTTAATTTGATTTATTCAGTAGTTGTATGTTCTTATGTTATCTGTGGGGGCGGCACGGTGGTGCAGTGGTTAGCACTGTTGCCTCACTCCTCTGGGACCCAGGTTCTAGTTTCCGCCTGGGTCATGTGTGTGGAGTTTGCATATTCTCCCCATGTTGTCGTGGGGTTTCCTCCGGGTACTCCGGCTTCCCCCCACAGTCGAAAGACATGCTGAGGTTGCTTGGAGTTCCTAAATTGCCCATAGGTGTGCCTGTGTGAGTGAATGGTGTGTGAGTGTGCCCTGCGATGGGCTGGCCCCCCGTCCAGGGTTGTTTCCTGCCTCGTGCCCGTTGCTTCCGGGATAGGCTCCGGACCCCCCGCGTCGGATAAGCGGGTTGGACAATGGATGGATGGATGTTATCTGCGGTGCTGCAGGGCAAAGTTGAGGTTCAGTTCTGTTTCTCGGTGCCCTGGTTTATGGTTTCAGTATTTTTTCATCTCTGATTGTTTGTTTTCAGATATTTTTTTTTTCCACAGAATGTCATACAAATGTCATTAAGCAGCATAGTGATGGTTTCATTCAACTTTCTTGATTCGACTTTCTCACCCAGACAGAAATGCCACATGGACTTACACATACACCATCAAGTCCATCCAGTGTCTCTCATTCATCTCAGTTGACCCACAATCAATAGTTCAGCTGAGTTTCTTACCATGCTTCTCAGCCAAGCTTCATGCATAAAGGAAATATTGACTAGGAGCTCTAGGGATTCTGCCATACTTCTCTCTTTACAAAAAGGAAGAAGTTTAAGCACTTTTGGGAAGATCAGACCCAGTGGGAATCAAACGGCAACTGAACATAAACAGGGCCACTATTGATTATCCTGAGGGGAACTGAAGACCTGCCTGGACTAACTGTAAGCTGTTTTAACATGGCGACGTACAAGCGAGACAAACAGCGCATTGCAAACACACAGCTATCAGGGAGTCTGAAGCATAAGTCTGGCTAGGCCGAGCTTCCAGGAAATGCCCACGTACAAGTGTGAACAGCACAGGAGCAGGAGCTACACAGCTTCCAACAAAGCAAGAACCCGAAAAACCTGCTATTCAATGAGCAGATAGAGCAACGTTAAGGACATTCAGGGAACATAGAGAGGCATTACTCTAGTAGATGAGTCTTGAGGCGTATCTTGAAGGTGGAGAGGGAAGTGTGAGATGGCACAAAGATCTCAACGACCTTCTTGAAGGAGATGGGTGTCTATCCATTAATGGATTTGAAGGCCAGGACCAAGGCCTTGAACTTCGTACAAGCACCTATAGGGAGACAATGGAGAGAGACAAGGAAGGTGTAACATGAGAGCGTTTGTGCCGTTTGACTAACAACCATAGTGCAACACTTTGAATCACCTTCAGCACTCTGACAGGACAAGCAGATAAACCTGCAGGTAGAGAGTTATAGTAGCCTAGTCATGAAGTTACAAGTGCCTGGACTTTATGCTGAGCTGCATACTCAGAAAAGGTCTGATTCACCTGATATTATACAGGGTAAATTTGCAAGAGATGGAAGATGATGGGAGTGAATTTTCGGTTTTTTAGGCAGTTTAACATAATTTGTTGCCCAGTCGATTCTTCATTTGATCAAATAGGGAACAATTTACCTGGATTTCAATTTCCTAGAATATTGAGAGGCCTATAGTCCTTGGCAGCTAACCACACCAGTTGGCTTCGTCACTTTCTCTGATCTGCTTGGTGTTTCATACATTGTTGACCTCAATGGATGCGGCCCTGCTCTAAAGATTAAACCTCATGCTAGAAGAAGACTTTGGTGTCTTCAAGCCATAGGAAAACTATCAACAATATTAAGGATCCTTGTGTGACCTTCATGAGGACGTTCTGAGATAAAGTGAAATGGAAGGTGGGACCATGGTATGGCATCTGCAGAAGATGCAAGGTTCCAGTCAATAGCTGGTGAGGAGCAAGCAGGCCATAACAGATGTTTTAGTGTTCTTATGCCACACAGTGCCACACAGACACTAGAACTGATCTCAGACTAACTGTTGGATACGTAATACTCAAAGATGTGCAGGAAGCAGAAAGACATTTGACCACTTGAAGGGAAAATCTTGATGTGCTCCCAGAATAAATGTTTAGGAGCACATTAGGTGGATTATGGAACAAGTTAGCCTATTTGATGTCAGGGTCAGCCGCTGTTGGCTCACTCTGTGTCCCTTCCCCGTTTGACCAGCAGGCGTTGCTGGTCATCCCGTCCTTCATGTTAGTCTTTGTTCTCCCTGGTTACATGTCTGGCCACATGGCTCAATGCATTGAGCATGTGGTTGCCTTGAATCTTGTCCTGTGTTCAAATCCTGCCTCCCGTTTTTGTATTTTGCTCCCTAGTGTTTAATTTGAGTGTTTCTACTTATTGTATCTGGTGATTTTGTATGTGGTTTTTGGTTTTGTTCCTTGTGCCCCTGCTTGTCTTTACCTGTCTGTAATTCCCCAGTGTTAGTTTCTTATTCCTTGGTT
>JAODLC010000054.1:7561745-7576432 GCA_026781145.1 Hippopotamyrus pictus | reverse complement strand
CTTCCCTGTGCTGATGTCAGACTCTGCTCTCTGCGTGGGTATCTCTTCCCTGTGCTGATGTCAGACTCTGCTCTCTGCGTGGGTATCTCTTCCCTGTGCTGATGTCAGACTCTGCTCTCTGCGTGGGTATCTCTTCCCTGTGCTGATGTCAGACTCTGCTCTCTGTGTAGGTGTCTCTTCCCTGTGCTGATGCCAGACATCCCCCATTACTCCTTCCCATTATATTTTTGATATCCCCTACTATTTTAAACTAGCAAATCACCAACATATGACGAGCAGAAAAGGACAGACTACTAGCGGGATGCAGAACAGGTTTAATGTCGTGAACCGAAGCTGGCATAAGGAAGGGTTACATGGGAGAGTGATCAAAAAACAGGCGAGGGTCCTCACTGAAAGGCAGGTGGTGATGGTACATATGTACAAGGCACGCATGTAGTCAATACGGGCAAAGGGGAAAGACAAGCAGGGTTGGCAGAATTGGAAGCACGACGGCAAAGCAAGCGTCAAAAACTCAACAAGGCAGGACTAGAAATTCTGCTGAAATTCAGGATAAAACACTAACAGTCTTGCAAGGAATGACTGGATAGGACGAGTTTAAATAGGGCAAGAGAAACAAGACACAGATGGGCAACCTGAAACAAAGATAAACGAGGGAAGACAAACAGGTGGATAACAAAATGGGCAACTGGAGTCCGCTATATGTGGACTGTGACACAACAGGCCAAGAACTGGCGCAATCAGTGCAGAAAAGTCTGGTCCTATGTACTGTTCATTTAAGGCAAGATAAATCTGACTGAAACATCCATTTTTATAAACACCACAGGTTTTGCCCAGACAGCGTAATTGTTCTGTTCTTGTTTAGGGGAAAAAATAGTTAAGGCTAATACCTTCTTCATTGTGCTGTGCTGTCATAAATTTAAACGTGGTGCATTCTCTGGAGTCAAGTGCTGATGTTTGAAATATTCATGCACATTTATTAGATTTTTAAAAGACGAAACTTTGTTTCAGTCTTGACAATGTTAAAGACGGTTATCATTTATTGTTAAGAGGTAAGGTAATGAACCCACAGAGAGGCAGCCTTTCTCTCACAACTACCATTTGCATACTTCACATCCACCAAAAACACAATGAAAAGGAAGAGGGAAAAAAAAAAGATAATTCTTCTTAGCCACACGGTAGAGACTTGCTACCTGAGTGCTTCTCATCATACTCCCTAATCGCTTCTGAGAACACTGATGCTGGTAAAAGCAAGAACTCAGCACTGAAATGTACACTGAGGACTGCCTGCGAGGAGGTATTTGGAATCGCAGCACTCCTTGCTGGTCTTTAGGTCATCCGGCAAAGTTCTCGGACATTTTTTCTGTCTTCCCTTGCCTTTGCAACACTGATGATTAATATTTTTTGCTGAATCTAACCAAAAACATGCAGTTTATAGTGGATCATGCATTAGTTTATTTAAATTAATTATCATAGAGCTGAGACTGATACCAGAAAATTAAATATCGATATTTGCAAATCTATCTGCAGATCTGATAATTCAAAGAGTATTATATTAGTAATGTGTGGCATATTTCGGGTGTCCTCCAGAACAGATGTTTATCACCTCTCAAACCACACATTTTGGTGGGGCCCCTGAGGTTTTGGGGCCCCTTGTTGGCCACAAACAGTCACTACACCAAAGAATAAATAAATGTATTTCTTGTTTAGCAGATCCTGAAGTTTTGCTAACCATCTAATTACATAGCTACAATCCTGTCTACTCTACTCGCTAGCCACTTACGTTTTTTAAACGTATGAAGAGGTAGGTGGAATCGGGGGCCCCAGAGGGACTTTTTGAGTGGGGCTCCGGAAGCTGTCTCCTATAATTTGTCACATACTCGTGGGTCACGGAGTGGGGAAAAATGAGCAGGAGTTAAGGAGTCGGGGAAACACAGGGTTTAATTCGGAGTAAAGACAAGCAGGAACATGGAACAGGCAGAAACGACACAATGACGTTAATGACCCGACTGGGGAAACGTACTTTAACGTGGAATTAAATACACCAGACTAATTAACAACAACTTGAAACAGCTGGTAACATGGGGATTCCACATGGGGTAGATGAGGGGGCGTGGCACACGGGAGGATCAGATGAGCAGGGCACGACACAATTACAAATAGCTTACCCACATCCTATCCTCTTACTCATAACACTAGATATTAGTATCTATTTTAGCAAAGTGCAAAATCTCTCATTTTAATTCAAAACATACTGAGCAAAACCATAGAATCCCGAAATCACGGTGTGGAATGCGGGTGGAACGGCTTGCAGTCCGTCCCCAACTACAAAGCGTGCAGATGGCAGATTACAGCTTCAGATATCATGCTACCTGATGAGCAGAATAACTTTTATCCAAAGTTTAAGGCTCAAACTACAGAACAGACATGCAAAGTTCCCAACGTGAACCATCAGCACCTTCAGATTCCTCTAGATCTCTAAGGTAGACAGAGGAAACCGGATCAAACCACATGAAAGCCTGTCACAGCACCTTCACTTCCTGAGGTCCCGAAAAAAAATCTGAGGATGAGTAAAACCAGATTTACAAGCTTCTACCTCAATCCCATTCAAAGGATTCGCTGGAGCCACAGGACAGAATAGCTATATGTAGGATTTTGAGGTCAGCCCAGACAATCATAGGGACCAAATCACTATCCGTTGAACAGATGTAACCTTACTGGAACCGCAACAAAGCAAAAAGTATGTTACATGATCCAAAACAGCCCGGCCATGAGCTGTCCTCACCCCTGGTATCTTCTAGGAGGTGTCAAAGCATCAAGACTTTGACGACCAGATTCATGAGCCAAGCTGTCTGCACCATCAGTAGCTGAATCTCGGCTACCGCTGCTATATTACTTGCATCTGCATTACTTGTCTATGCAGACTTTTCCCTGCACTGTCACTATTGTCTATTGTCTATTTATCATTCATCTCTATGTAGCTTTTAATGTATCGATTGTGTCTAGATGCGTAAGCTTTCCAATACAGCCATCGCCAAGGCCAGTGAGGCATTTTGAATATGGATGTATAAAAAAATGTGCTCCAATGAAATGCAATTACAATGAAGAGTGACACTTTTTATATCAAGCAAGGAGAGATATTTAAATACATAAAATCTTTAAATTATTGCAGTGCATTTGTGCTATATATGTTTTTGCTGGCAGAAAGCAGAAACTCCTGATAGCTTGTAATTCTGCACCTGGAAGAAGAGGCTGTAGTCTAACTGATAATGCCACACTGCTTGCTGTCTTGAGGGTTCCTGCTATTCGGGAGTTATGCCTGCCGTTCTCCATTGTTCTGCATTTCTCCTGCTTAGGGCCTGACAGCCCTACAGCATAGCCCTAGTGCCACTAACTAAAAAATTCTATGTCTTATTTAAAACACTCATGAGTCAACCTAAAGGAGAGAGGAACTTATTGCACACTGGTCCTGTCACTACTCTTCACTCTTGCACATGCCCACAATCCTTGCCTAATTAAAGGATTTATAGAAATAACGTCGGGTTTATTGCAGAGAAAGAGGGGGGAGGGGCACTTATATTGCTTAACCTAGATCCTATACCCTCAGCGTCAGACATGGACCAACCGTATCATTATCAAAACGTAATATACATATAGGAAAATAATTCTGTCAGTGAAGGTGCCACTACTGACTACATAAGTGCACAAGTGGTATAACAGTCTGTGCAGTGTCTGTAAAGACTGCGGTACTGCTTATTAAAAATGGGCCCCTTAAAGGCTCACTAGGCCTCCTGATGCTGCTTCGTGAATCGGAATAACTCGTAACTTTCGAAATAAATCCATGTTCGCGAACGTGTTGCATTTTGTAAGGGATTGCCATCGGTCCGTCGAGGATAGCCGATTGTTTTCCGGTGAGTTAAAACGTGGACTGTGCTCACAAAAATAAATATACGTGGTGGCGAGCTAACGTTCGACATGGAGCAGCTGCACTGTCGTCGAAGCCAGCGACGGCGTTATCGTTGATCTCCGATCAGTCATATATTAAGCCTAATCTCTCTAGCTCAGCCTGTAATTAATCATAAGGTTCATGGGAACTACGGAATAGCTAGTTTTTAAATGTGACATTATAATACAATGACATTAATTATCATGAAAGTAACGTAAATACGGAAAATCAGAACGCAGCGTTTAGTTAATTTTTGGAGTCTACATCACCATGCACGTTTTTTTCAAGAGGAAAATAAGTTATAAGGAAGAAATGGGAGTCAGTTTCCCAGAAGCAATGAAGTGAGAGAGGATGCGGATGCAAGCAGGAGAGAACCAAACTACAGTCACTTTCGAAATGGTTGTTTACAATGAGATGATGTTTTGGCAGCTAAAATAAAAACAAACAAACCCAACTGTCATTAATCACGACATTTGTGTACTGTACTGCAGACACAACTGTGAATCGCGTGTACAGAATTGGAGATTTTGCCATTTTTCTGACTTCTGATTCCTCCGTCCATCCATCCGTTCCTCCTTTTTCCAGTGCTCCATTCCTGATGCTACTAGGTCAGTGAATGCATTATCCCTAAAAAGTTGTGCTGGTACAGTATGCAACAAGCGCCACAAAACAACAACAGTGCCGATAAAGTCAACAAGCATACTGATGAAACCGACAGCTTCTAAACCGGTGGACAATGAAAGATTATTCTAGAAAGCTGCCTGCCAAACACAAAGCATGTGTAACTCCTGCTTAAATAAGAAAATAATAAGAATAGTAATAATACTTTGCATTGACCTACCCAAGGATACTATAAATAAAGCAATTAAATTATTCAAAATTGAAAAATACATCCTATATGTAAATTAAAAATGTTATATATATATATATATATATATATATGACAATAATTATGCCAGTGAAGGTGTCACTAGTCACTAGATATAAGAGGTGTAATAGTCTGTATGGTCTCTGTAAAGATTACAGTCTTATTCATTAAAAAATGAGTAACCATACAGTAATTGCTAACTAGGGCTCCTGATGTTGCTTTATGAATTGGAATAACTTGTAGCTACTATATTAAATCCTTTTTCACAAATTTGTCATATTTCGTAATGGATTGTCATCATCCCGTCTAGAAGAGCTGAGTTGTTTCACATAAATTTAAATACGAACTATGCTGACAAATATGAATATATGCAGTGGCAAAGCTATTTGCATGCCGCTGTTAACCTGGGATTTGTCATTATCGCCTCGCGTGGCCAACCCTGACAGCGTGATGTCATCAAGTGTCACCACGCCGATGGGAATAAAGAGCAAGTAACGATGTTTCTGGAGCGAGGGAGCGAGGCATGCCCTGGTCCTTCTGAATTATTGAGCACTTTGAAGATGAGGGTGTGTAAATACCAGGATGCTCTTGAGCAAACACACAGTGACTTGGCTCCACCCCAAGAGATTTTATTTTTCATGATCAAGAACTATATTATAGAACATTACATCACAATGTGCCTTTTGAGGCCCGAATACCATTCACTGGCTTGCGTTTGCACTCTATTTAGCTAGCTAGAGGAACAAAGATTATTTAATTTCATGGAACTGTATAAATAGGCACACCTATAAAATAAACTTGTAAATGAATGTAAAATATGATACGGTGGTATACAAGTAGGGATTTCCAGAGGGCTGTCACTCATGGTGATAAACAGGATATGAGGTAAGGGGCAGGGGTGCAAGAGGGAGTCAGGTGACCAGAGATGTTTTTGTTTGTTTGTTGTGAGTGAGTCACACTCCCCAGGTGGGTAAACCTGTGGGGGCTCAGTTCTGCTTTGCCGGTAAACCAGACCAGGGGCTCCCAGAGCTGTCAGGTCATTGTTCATGTGTTTTCTTTTTTGCCTCCGTCCTGATGAGGTTGAGTAGGGTGAAGGTCCTTTGTTGACCCAGTCACACCTTATATTTTAACAATTGTTAGAAAAGGGGCTACAATTAGGATCGATACATTTCTGATCCGTTAAGAAATCACTGTGTCACAAGATACTGTCCATTCAGCTTCCAAAGCTTCTCCAATCAGCAATTCGAAAATGTAAATTTTACCGAAAATTGCGACATATAGTGTCAAATTGAATATAATTGTACTGAATATCCATTCCATCCATCCATTTTCCAAGCCGCTTATCCTACTGGGTCGCGGGGGGTCCGGATCCTATCCCGGAAGCAACGGGCACGAGGCAGAGAACAACCCTGGACAGGGGGCCAGCCCATCGCAGGGCATGAATATCCATTCAAAAATCGAATTTAAGATTACCTTGCATACGACAAGCGGTTACAGAAAATTTATATAGATGGATGGATGGATGGATGGATGGATCATTTAAAATTTACCAAAAAGAAGACCATCACCGAAATGTATCTGGATATTTTACAGACCAGTAAGTGACATGTCTGTCATAGGGAAATAAAGAACAAAGTGGGTATTTGTCTGCTTTTCCCCCATTGCTGCCTCTTATCTTCCTGACTGCTATATCAATTGCCACTACGGACTGTAAAAAAAAAAAAGCTACTTAATAACCAGCCCAGGAAGAGAAACAAAGGAAATCGAACAATGCGCCCCGCAGTAATTTCAGGACGGCCGCCACACGCCGCTACGAAAACCTGGGCACCCGCCAACATTATAAACGGCATTTAGTAATTAAAAAGGCAGCATGCAAGGTGTATCGGGGAGGGGGGGGGGCGGGCAGCGTCTCTCCGAGGGTCCGCCGCTCTTGGGGAGTAACTCGGTGTCTCACCGCGAAGCCACAGCATCACCCCAGTATCCGGGAAGAAGATCAAATTCTACATCACCAGCAGCTAACGCAGAATATAAAATGTCCTTTGGCGCAGTGCATGTTCTTTAAACTACTGAAGCAGCAAGCCGCATATTCTTGTAAATGGAACAATCAATACTCTCCCTCCTGCCCGACTTCTTATCTTATACGGCGGGCTTTTCTCTTTTTTGTTCCTCTCAGTAAAGTGAAAGATTGAAAGGAGTAAAGTATTTAGCTTGCTGTTATTTCATTAAAGTACAAATTGTTTTACAGAGTAAACAAGTGACAAAATCCGGGTCTACGGGGGGGAGACTTCCTTGATACTATGTGGAAATTACACTGGAATTGTAGATTACCTTGGGTCCGTGTCGCAAGTCTGCTGAAGTAAGGAGTTTCTATTTAATTTAAAATACACACCCCCTTATACCAAGCTAAAAAAAGACAACTACAGAAGCTATTTAAATTCTTGCCATATAGGCATTTTTATTTAAATGATCAGTATATCTCAGAGCTCTATCTATCTATCTATCTATCTATCTATCTATCTATCTATCTATCTATCTATCTATCTATCTATCTATCTATTTTCCGTACCCACTTCTTTTCATTAATCCTGAAGGTTCTTTCAGTCACTACTGCCTTACAGCCACAGGTCTGCGGTTTATCTGATAACTGAAATTCAGTTCCATTTCCCACAATGGAATCTGGTCAGATGTTTCATGGGACAATGTCAGGCACGCACACACACACATATATATATATGGGTGGTGGGGGGGTATTTTGATATTTGGGTACTTTTATTATTTTCCGTTTACTTCCTACGTGAATGAGAACATGGAGTGACAGATATGAAGTGGATCTTTCTTATCCTCACCTTGCCGTGGTGCAGAGGGGCAATATGCATTTTGATTTACAGAGGGTATGACATGCATGAAAGCCATTCATGATGCAGTATATGTGGAAGCTGGCAACTGATATTGAAATTTATTTTCTGCCCTCTGCATTTTACACTTACAATTCAATTCCAAGACATATATGAAGTCAGTATATATACAGCATATGTACGTGATATAGCATGCAAGGGTCACCTCACTTAATAAGTGCAGTTTTGCAAAGACGACCGGATTTGTGTGGCGCAAAGATGGAGGGAGACATGGGGAATGTTCTTCACAAACAGGGTAGGGAGGAAATAACGTCAAAAGACGACTATACTAGTTCGGCTCAGGGGTCATGCAAAGCAGGGGACGGTCTTGGATTATTCAAAGTAGAGGGCACAAGAGGGGGCATAGGTCATACAGTGCCATGTCATCTTATCATTAGCCAATGAAATGTTTTGAATCAGTGAGTGACAGGGGAAGGGGCACTCTGGGTGCCAATCAGATTTCAGGTTGGAGCCAGTGCCCTTGTAGCCCCGCCCCTGTATATACCTCTGATGCTAAGGGAAAACAAGATGGCCACCAGGTAGACAGAGGGGTGTGGGGATTTCTGGCATTAGTGAGACAAACAGAAGACTTCGGCCCACCCTGAGCCATGCAAGCCCCCCATCTCAGCTCCATTAGTATAGTTTATCCATAGATTATAATTCATTTATCATTACGCCAAGTTACCTCTGAAGGGTGTACAGATCATTTGGACATTTTCTCAGTTGGCACAGACCGGCAGTACGTTTAGTCAAACCTCACACTTCCATTACGCATGCATGTCACATTCTGTCCAATTCCTTGCAGTTATAAGATAAAGGGTGAAATTGTCCTACAAATTAATGAGTAAATTAGCATGTGCAGTCGTACCAGAGTACCTAAGGCAGTTATTAAAACTGAGCACAACATTAATTTTTATGCTTTTGTTCAGAACATGTGATCAAATTAAACGGATTGGTTGCGGTGCATCTGCTTACACAGTTTTCATTAGTAAAATTATTTCATTATCTCGTCCATTGTGTTAATATTAACTATATTGTTGAATATTATCTTGTTAAAACCCAAAGAATGTATAAGATGTATATTATTATTATTATAGTAATTATTATTATTACTAATAAACAACAACAACGACAACAATAATAATAATAAAATTGCCAAAATAGATAAATAAATAAAATTGCCAAAAAAATAAGACTACTTGTAACCTGAGATGACAAGCCAGTGTAAATAATGCGTATTCATCCTCTCGGTCATTTTTTTCTCCCGCTATAAAACGTATATATATACGGATTATTGTTTCTCCGTCTACACGCAGCCGGTCCTCTCCGCTGAGCCGCTCCGAGCTCATGAGCCGCCAGCGCTAAGTGGCAGCTAAGTGTCAAGGGCAATATAAAGGAAAAAAAACTGACTGGCTAGCGCCGATAGCGCGCGGCAGTAATGGGAACACAAGCGAGAGACCGCACAAAGCTAATTAACATGATACACTTATAAAGACAATATCATTAGAAATAAAGGCAAACCTAATTCCAGTCATCTTTATAAGGGGAATCCTATTATATTTGTGCCTCGTAAAACGGTCTTAAATTAATTTCACAACAGGTCAATCTGCTGTTGCCACGGTGATCTCCCACATTCAGCTTTAGGGTCCTGCAGCTGAAGCGATTGTTTAATGTATTAATTTGTACAGATGAGTGCAATTTGCATTATTTTAGTGCCCATTAATCATCCGTCTTTTATAAGCTGCTGACCAATATGCGGCATTCATCACAGTCATTTGATTTGATACCTTTAATAGCCATTAATTTGCTGCTAGAATATAGAGTAGTTCTTACACTCAGCTCTTGTAATGTGAGGTCAAATCCTGTGCAAAGACTCTAAATTACCTTTTTTTTCCCTCAGAAAGAAAGCAACTTCAACACAAAAGAGCTGTATTGTTTCTAATATTAGGTAATCTTAAACTACCAGATAGTGCTGGGGCTGATCGTTCGTTAAGACAGCTCTTAGTTATATTTTCAATTACTGTACTAGGGCCTTTCATGTTCTGCTGAGATGTAAAATGCAATGTTTATGCCTCGCAGCATAAAAGCAAACAGAAGGATGACTGCTATGTCAACGCTATTGAAATTTCAACAGGCCGCAGATGAAAATGAAAACTGCAACCGTAAAGCTTGAAAGAGCAGGGCAAAGCATTTATAAAAGGGAACAAATATCACGTTAGATGATTGTCTGTTAGTATCTTATTCTTAGTCAACTATTTTCCATTAGGATATTTTATTTGTATTATCAGCAATGGCAGAGGGTGACTTTACCTGTCATAATGACGTGGGAGAATTTATATAACTAGGATCAGATAAGTGCTTAGTTTGACTGCTGCCATATGTCTTGGTAGGGAGAAACTAAAAATAATCAAAACATATTTCAAAACGCTATGAAATACGGCAGTCTTCACAAAGATTAATATGTGCAGATGCTTTGTGTTGCAATCTAAATGCCAAAAACCTAGTTTTAGAAATTTTTATATAAGCCAGAAGGCAAACTGTCCATCATGCTGTATAAATTCTAAGCAATGATTACAGTATTAAACATTAACTAAAAGTAATTATATTTCAAAGAATATTAATTTCAACAAGTGTGAGGTATTGTGTTGATATATTATTTGAATATGAACTTGTAATTACAGGTAATCTGTACCTGATGCCAAATTCACATAAATGTCTGAATAAACTTAGTGGTCCCATTACTAGGTGCATTAGAATTAAGTAAAGTATACACTATATGGACAAAAATATTGGGACACCTGGTCATTAGACCTCCAGGAACTTGTTGGCCTGGTTCACAGTCTCTGATCTAGTTTATCCGAAAGCTTTTCATTGGGGTTGAGGTCAGGGCTCTGTGTGAGCCAGTCAAGTTCTTCTACACCAAACTCCCCCAACCACATCTTTATGGACCTTGCTTTGTCCACTGGGGCACAGTCATACTGAAACACAAAAGGACCTTCCCTAAACTGTTCCCACAAAGCTGGAAGCATGGAATTGTCCAAAATGTCTTAGTATGCTGAAGCATTAAGACTTCCCTTCACAACCCTGAAAAACAACCGCATACCATTATCCCTCCTCCAGCAAACTTTACAGTTGGCACAATGCAGTCAAACAGGTAGCGTTCTCCTGGCATCTGCCAAACCCAGACTTGTCCATCCGACTACCAGACAGAGAAGTGAGATTCGTCACTCCACAGCACATATTTCCACACCTCCAGTCGAGTGGCGGTGTGCTGTACTCCACTCCACTTGGCATCGCATTCGGTGATGTGAGGTGTGCTGTACTCCACTCCACTTGGCATCACACTCGGTGATATGACGCGTGCTTTGCTCCACTCCACTTGGCATCGCACTCGGTGATGTGAGACGTGCTTTGCTCCACTCCACTTGGCATCGCACTCGGTGATGTGAGGCGTGCTTTGCTCCACTCCACTTGGCATCGCACTCGGTGATGTGAGACGTGCTTTGCTCCACTCCACTTGGTATCGTACTCTGTGATGTGAGACGTGCTTTGCTCCACTCCACTTGGCATCGCACTCAATGATGTGAGGCGTGCTTTGCTCCACTCCACTTGGCATCGCACTCGGTGCGTGCTTTGCTCCACTCCACTTGGCATCGCCCTCGGTGATGTGAGGCGTGCTTTGCTCCACTCCACTTGGCATCGCACTCGGTGATGTGAGGCGTGCTTTGCTCCACTCCACTTGGCATCGTACTCGGTGATGTGAGGCATGCTTTCCGCCACTCCACTTGGCATTGGTATTGGGATATACACCTGTGGCAATGTGTCTGAATGAAAGCCCTAAATTTACTAATTAAGAGGTGCGTCCCAATACTTTTGTCCATATAGTGTATCTAATCCCAAATAGAACCTACTTTTTCCTCCAGACTGACTTCAACAATTGACAGGTTATGCATTCAAAGGTGTACATGACTGTTGTAATGAGCTGTTGCTTTTGCGCTCATGGCCTTGCCGTTAGAGCCATTCTCCTCTGTTTTTAGTAACAGAGCTGCCGCCCAGTGGAATTTTTTTCAATTTATTACGTTAGTCTCTGCAATCTCCAGAGGCCACAGTGTGAAGAAATTCCAGAAAGGTGACTGTTTCTGAGATGCTGGGACCACCATATCCAGCACAGACAGCCACACCACATTCAAAATGGCTTAGATCAGATATATTAGCTTTTTGAGCACTTAGCAATGGAACTGCTTGACCCTGCCAGTGTGCTGTATATATATCCAGTTTCACCCACATGATTTGCTGATATGAGGCTACTTTGTTGTACCTAATAAAAAGGCCATGTGTTTATCTGCTGTATGTATTAATATGTTTCGATTTTGTGTCCCACAACTCAAAGACATATTTTCAGTCTTTTTTTATTGTCGCTACACTTTGTGTGTGTCCCACACCAAGGTTGTCTCCTGCCCTGTCTGTCCTGGGACAGGATTAAGGTTAAACCATAATGGAAACTGCATCGCTGATGTAAAAAGTATCAATAAGCTGTTCGGCCTTAATTTGTTATGTGTCAGTCAGGATTACATAGAGGTAACATATAGCAATAATGGAGAGAGTGTGCATGAATAATTAAGATCCTCAGATTGTTTGGAAATGGAAGCTTCCTTTTCCTGGAAAAGTCCCAACCCTTTTCCCACGTTAGTCTCAGTCTCTTTAAAATTTAAAGTTAACCCAGTGGGTAACTTTTAGTCCTAGCCCTTTTCCCTCGTTGGTCTCAGTCTTTTTAATATTTGAAGTTAACCCAGTGGGTAGCTGTTAGTCCTAGCCCTTTTCCCTCGTTGGTCTCAGTCTTTTTAATATTTAAAGTTAACCCAGTGGGTAGCTGTTAGTCCTAGCCCCTTTCCCTCATTAGTCTCAGTCTTTTTAATATTTGAAGTTAACCCAGTGGGTAACTTTTAGTCCTAGCCCTTTTCCCTCATTGGTCTCAGTCTTTTTAATATTTGAAGTTAACCCAGTGGGTAGCTGTTAGTCCTAGCCCTTTTCCCTCGTTGGTCTCAGTCTTTTTAATATTTAAAGTTAACCCAGTGGGTAGCTGTTAGTCCTAGCCCTTTTCCCTCATTGGTCTCAGTCTTTTTAATATTTGAAGTTAACCCAGTGGGTAGCTGTTGCTGGGCAATATAGGGCAGGTAAGAAATGCTGTTGAGGTTCGTAATGTGCAATTCAGTGATGAAGAATTTCCAACCAAAGACAACAAGCAAACAGTCTCACACACACACACACACACACACACACACACACACACACACACACACACACACACACACACACACACACACACACACAAATGTTCATATATATACTTCTCCTTATGAGTAACCCAGTTTGACACTGAACTTTAAAAAGATAAATTTAAATAACATCTCATGTAGCAATATAATTGAGCAAATCTTGCAAAATGATAATTAGATTATCCGTTTTTCTACTTACACGTCTTGCTGTAGGGTTGAGGAGAATAAACTATCAGCAATGGAAAGTATAAATGTTTCAATAACTCAAATAATGCAAGCTGCCCCTGAGACCATTGCGGGATTTAGGAAGATGGGCTACATTTGTCACATAAAACCGCATGCTACATGACAAATATTTCATTCATCGGAAAATGCGCCTTTGCATTTTCGCGAAACAAAGCAGTCGCCGCTTGCTTGATAAATTGCTTTTCACGTACGGAAGAAGAAATCGCCCAAGCCTTCCAAATCGCTCCACTTGAGAGGAGCATTCTGGGGGAATACGGTGGCACCACAGTTAAATTACTGATGCCAATCATCAAACTCCAACAAGTCTTCTTATAATCTGATTTGGTACAAAGTGTTAAGCTTACAGTTTGACTGCCGATTGGTACATTTCCCTTTTTGGGGGGGCCAATAAAAGTCCACGGTGGATGCCATTTTGTAACTATTCACATAAATCTCAAGATTATGAAATGCCGATACGATGACTCAGAGCTCATACAGTCCGCGATCAATCCTCACTCGAATAGTACAAGCAGACCGCATTGTAAACCGCTTCTTTGCAGGGTATATATTTTTGCAACCTTTTAATCTCCACATGAGTCATCCACACAGAGAAAAAAAAATATATACTGTATATATATAAATAGTATTTATGATACAGATGCCATTCAAATCGCTTTAACGTGTTTTCCAAAGAAATCACAATATCCATGCAATGCTTTGCGTGTATTTTGTTGTGTATTCTTAGGATTTATCCATTAACTGTTTTTCCTTGTATGAGGATGACCACAAATAATTAAGCAGAAAGGAGCATCCAGTAGACTGACAGTTTTACTGCAGCAGTGTGTGGATTTGAGTATAAGACTGGCCCCAGTAACCAGAGAAGCCACATAAAAGCAGTAATGAAGATGATAATTTGCTACGCCAGGCTCATTACTCGTATATAACAGGGTCAGAGAGCGCCTTTATGAACATAAACAATTCAGAATTTGTCATTGTGTAAAAAATGAACTGTAGAGCCACATAGCTGATCTGCGACATAGGGAGCTCCCATCAGTGACAGTGTCTCCGGCTCTCCGAGGACGCCTCGCCGCACTCTGAATATGATGTTATGTACCGGCGCCGTCGGCCCGCAGAGGGGAGGGTTACGGTGCGGGCAGCTCTCCGCGGGCCGGCTGCCGCGTGAGCTCCTCCCTCAAATCTGCCCGCCGTCTGTGGGCCGCTCACGGGCCAGCAGTGAGGCGGGGGGAGCCCCTGCAGCCAGCGGTCTCTCTCAGTCCCAGCTCCGTGTGATTGCAGTGGCCTGGTCCCAAACCTCTGCAGCACCCTACCGACAGACATGCCGCATCCCGTACAGAGATATACAGCACAGCCTGCACTGTACAGTGAATGTCTGTCTGTCTATCTATCTATCTGCATGTCTGTCTGTCTCTCTCTGTATTTGTCTATGTTTACCTCTCTCTCTCTCTCTCTCTCTCTATATA
>JAODLC010000054.1:7536630-7561645 GCA_026781145.1 Hippopotamyrus pictus | reverse complement strand
ACATACACACAATCGTTATATTTTCTGCTAAATTAAAGTTCATTTAAATGTACTGTATAACCAGTGCAATAATAATAATCCATCCATCCATCCATTTTCTGAAACCACCTGTCTCATTAAGGGTGTCAGTCAGTCGCAGGGGGTCCAGAGCCTGTTCGGGAGGCTGCAGGCACAATAATAATAATAATAATAATAATAATAATAATAATAATAATAATAATGCAAAAAACCCCAAATAAATTGCATGTAGCCAAATTGCCTCCTAATGTAATGCATTTTAAGGTATTTTGAGATATTCATTTTAAGCCGCACACTGATTGCAGGATCCCCGTGCTCATATGGCTGATTGCCTATTAAGAATACGGAGATGTTCATTGATTAGCCGTCCACGTTAATGCCCCGACTGGGTAATGCTGATCTAAACGGGCAGCGGGCAGGTGATCCCGCGGTGATCAGGGCTGGCCGGGTGGCAGGGGGGGATGTGAAGTTTAAATTTGGACACACGGCACATTTCGGTTTCATGCGAAGAACGAAGACTAAGGAAGAAAAACAAGCCGGAAATAAATAAAAAGGACTGACAGAAGGAAAATGAGAGCTGAAGGTTTGGAAATACACATTTTGTTTATGTCTAAATGACAAAAAAAAAAATGCTTGCGGACAGCATAATTTTCTAAAAATGAGAGGTTTGGGGGTTTGTGCCATGAGACCAACTGATAAAGGTTTCCACCCCTCTGAGCTGTTACTGTGTCCCACACAGTGCTCCATCTGGCACATTTTAAAGGAAAAGCCCCATTCAGCCCCCCCCCCCCCCTCCCCCCGAGGGAAGCCACATACTGTAATGCTCACTTTTGCAGGATCACTCGTTCTCACATACAGAGAGGGACTGAAAAAAACAGAATGCTTCACATTGCACACATGTCATCAAGTTACATCATCCATTTATCCATCCATGCGTCTATCTTTCCATCCATCCATCCAACCATCCATCCTTCCATCTTTCCATCCTTCCACAAAATATGGCGATAAAAAGCAAATGATATCAGTAACTATTTTTCTGTATTAACAGAAGATAGTTAAGGTCAGGAAGAGGAGGTGCAGCGTGAAGTCAGTAAAAGCGGAATGTAGCCCGTTAGGCTTCCTCGTTTAGTATTCAGACAGCCTGAGGGGAGACACTTGTGAATCGCTTTCCCGTAACTGCTTATCCAGGGTAGGGTCACGATGAGCCTGGAGCCATTCCCAGAAAGCCACGGGCCACGGGGCACGGGGTACCCTGGCTTCCAGTCCTGCAGGGGGGAGCACGCTATATTTTCCGCATGCAGAACCGGCAGGCACGTGCTTACCCAATATTTTGTATAAAATGTAACGTATAAATTAACTATTCGGTCAACCAATAACGAGCCTGCGCTGCTTGTGAATATCACGTTGTTAAACTTCCCGTAAACTTGTAGTGAGGGTAACCTGACCAGTTAGCAAGCTTCCACTGTCTGGTCGCGTCTCTTAATCCCCTCCCCCATCCATCCCGCATCATTCCCAGGATAATCCGGCCAATGAGTGAGCTTCCTCTGTCAGGTCACATCTCTTAATCACCTCCCACATCTCTTCTACACATCATCAGCGACTTTTCACATTCTGACATCCACGACTCGCATCTCAGCGACAGTAAACAAGGTTAGCTGGACATGTTTCAGGGTAAAATAGCTGCATAAAGTTCCAAGAACATTAATATCTATGTAAGTGTATTTTTATGCTCTATGTCAGGCTGGTACCCACAAATTTGGTTTGCACATCGCCCCAGCGCAGAGCTGTGTAATTCAGTAATCCCCCCCCTATCTGATTCATGTGCCGGGCTGGGTGCACAAATGAAAACTTATTAATTGCTTATTTCTGGGAATTTCCATTTAAGTATTTGGCACTATGTTGACCATCGGTAGCTGAAACCACAGAAAGCGGAACAGCTTAATTATTATGCTATGCCATGTTGTGTTGAAGAAAGTGTTAGGAAGATGTAAACTTGAGTAAATAAGTATAGAATGTTTATATTAACTGTTTCTCTTTTTTTCTCTTTTTTCCAAGGACCCCTCCCCAAGACACTTGCCTAAAATCTCCTTCCAAGATCTGGAATGGACTGAGGTACCCTGAGCAAGGTACCGCCCCCAAGCACTGCTTCCCGGGCGCTGAATTAGCTGCCCCCTGCTATGTCACAAAAGTCACATATGGGTTAAATGCGGAGGTCACATTTCGTTGTTGTGCACTGTGTGCTGTGGTGTGTCAGCAATGACCACTGATCACCTAATTCTAAATTCTAATTCGAATAGATGCTCCACGCAAGTCCCCTTTGAGCTATTCCTCTTTATTCGGCTCTCCGGAACCGCAAGGGGTCAGTTCTTATCCTGGGCTTGTCGAGCCGCTAACACAAGCGCAGCACATCTTCCCAAAGCTCCTGTTTATGTAAGAGTGATAATAAAGAGTACACAATCTCACCTTTCCTGGCTGATTTACCAACCACGGGAGGATCTGTCAGAGGATTCCTCCGGACTCCCAGGTGGTTGGCAGGCAGTGGAGGGTCTCAGGGGTCGACCAGAGAATCTCTATTCAGCAATCCGACATGCTCTTCCCCGCCCACGGCCCCCGAAAGGGGTTTCACTCTGATTATGGGTAATTCAGCCTCCCTAACAATACCATCACAGCAGCTGAAGCAGCTTGTGTAGCAACTACACTGTGACACCCAGACTTTACAAACTATCATTTCTCATATATTTTCAGAGAATAAAAACAGTTTTCCATTAGCTTATCTGAAAAAGGACCGAGAAATAATATCAAAAGCCTAAACGTGAAATCTGAATTGGCCATATCAGTAAGAGTTTAAATAGCTCGACCTAAGTATCACCCGCTATGTGGAGATTAATTCCTAGAAATTAAAATCTATTACTACCAATGGCTGAATTAATAACCATTGGTCTTAATGTTTGGTAACATTATTTTCCATGTATTTAGTCTAATTTGAAACTCGTTCGATACCATGCGAAATAAGCAATGTGATGTCATATCCCTGGTGTTTGTTATTATGATTCATTATTTAAGAATCTTCATCTTTACCTCTCAGGTATAAAAGCTTGTTTTCCTTCATCCCCCCAGATTTCGGTGCTAAACCAGGTCTAAAATCTGCCTTTAGTTTGCATCTCCTCTTCTTACAGATTCATCTTGTGAATGAAACCTGATTTCAAGCAAAGGATTTTCCATCTGTCCATCTATAAAACCTGCTGTCCACTGCAGGGAAGCCCGAAAGCAACGACGCGGGCTTAACGGAGGACTGGACACCAGTTCATCACGGGGAATGCATTTTCTTGCGGTGGATTTTATTGTGCGGATTCTGTTTCCGATTGTATTGTATTTAAATGAATGTCAGAACCCCAAAGGCAGCTAAAAAATCTGGAAATGTTCGAAATGTAGTGCTAATCGAGTTATGAACAAGAATGAACACGCACACTCAAACACTCTAAAGCGGGGATGCTGTTTCCGCCCCCCCACCCGACAAGAAGGTTCTAAAACCAAATAAATAGCTAGTCAGTAGACTTAGAAGATAGTAGCTAGCGTTGCTGACCCAGGGTGTTCTGGTGCCCTAGGCAAGGTGCTGCAGAGAATCCCCAATCCCCCACCCCTTGGAGCAGCAGAAGACAAATGCTGTCAATTCATTTGTGTTGTAAGCGCTGCAGTAGCACAGCGTACCTGGCTGATAACTAGCTATCTTGGTATTTCCTTTGATTTTTTTTTTCTTCACTCGCTGATTTGCCTAATCAAATGGCACCTAGCCGACCGCCTATGTCGTATGTAGGCCCGGCCGACCCAGGTAGCGAGCTAGCTGCTTAGCAGGACGGCAGATGCATGGTTTGAATGGCAGTAAACACCTCTGCAACAAGTGTTTGCTTACACTTGCTTTCCATTTTAAGCTTTGCATATGCTGATTTGAAAGCTGCATCCCACATCCTGATTTTTTTAGTTGAGGTGACAGTGGTTCAGATTCAGTTGCGATAAAACGCTTCAGTATCTGGAGGAATAAATTAAATATATAGGACTGAAGTGTGCCGCTTTCTTTGTGCGACTTGGAGAACCTTCAGAGAAATATACCTGATGTTGTGATAACTGGCAAAGCATTCTTTTAAAGGCTAGCTGATTAACTCTGGGGCTTTAGCTTGGTGGTTTTCCCGATAAAAAGTGTGTGACGTTACACTTTCTTATTATGATAAATGCTTGAAAAATTATAGACATTGAATCCACAAAATCAGTTTTAATGAGTGTATTGATCTGCATTTTAAGATATATTTTATTGAGGATAGCGTGATAAATTAACGATTAAGTCTTACAGGGATTGTTTTTTTAAATAAATAAATACTTATTTAATTGCTTGTTTATTTCCTATCCAGATGTTTAGTCCAAGGAAATGCACATTATCACGCATATAAACTGTGTTTCTGAAAGGCAAGTAGGCGTGTTGTGTAGGTTTGAAACATGATTTCACTGACAGGTAATGAAAGACCTACTTCCTTCCTCAGGAATATGTTACCACCACATGTTTATTGCATCAATCAAATTGTGCCAGACGGTTAAAGCTTATACATTTTTTATCATATACTCTTTTTTGTGAAACTTGTGGGTTTTAAATGTCGCATATGCAGTGTTGGGGTTGTAATTAGCTCTAAGTTGACAATAACTTCTTAAATTTGTGATGGGAGTACATCACTTCTTACTCCATTTGAAAAGTAATTGCTACTCATTATTACTACTCATTACAACTTTTGAGCTACTCAATAAAACTACAAATTCCCAATTTGCCCAATAGAAATATGAGGAAAAACATTGTTGTCTTTTATATTCAGTGCTTCATGTGGCCATGTTGTCCTATTAGGTGCTTGGACAGGTTGCTCATTGAATTTACAGCATAAGAAAGCTGTTTCTGACCTTTGCATAGCTTAAATTTTGCATTAATAATGTCTTGTCAAGCAATCAACTGAAAATAATGTGGCTCCGCTTATTGAAGCACCCTCTCTGGTCTGTGACTAACCCTGCCTTCAAGTCATATCGGAAAAATCGTAAATACAAGATGAGAGCACACGAACGGCACGGCAGAGTTCTCTTTACCAGTGGGAAATCTGAGATTTTCTTTAAGCCTTGAGTTCCCGAGTAGTGGGCGTGTCAATGGATAGCTCCACTGTGAAAAGCAAATTAGTCTGAAAGTAGCACATTTTATGTAGCGTGTTGTCGCAAAACTCTGAATTGTTTTAAACGTTGAGGAGATTGTTATAAATAGTGTACCGTGAAAAAAATACTGATAGACTTTTGTCTCAATATTTGATATGTAGCTGGTCAGGTACCTGCTGTTTGAGCAACAGATTACGAAAAGTTACAGTAAATGAACACTGCGAATTTGTTTTGGCTTTGGCATACAGCAAAATGAAAAGTATCTTTCTTATCACCTCCATTTTGCTCTGACTTAACCGCTTGAACATGCACCATTTTGTAATTATGATTTCGCAACTCACAAGTGGAATCTTCCAAGTATGACGTGAAGACAGCACGCATGCATTTTGCATTGTCCAGTCCTAAAATAACAGCAATATGCGGCAATCACCCATCAATCAGCACGCACGTGTTTCACATTGTCCAGTCCTCAAATAACGGAAACGCGCGACCATCGCTTAGCGATCGGCACGCACGTGCTTCGCATTGTCCAGTCATAAAATAACGGTAACATGCAGCAATCGCTAGAACACTGTATTGAGCAATGAGAGCCATCACTGGAACTCTCTCTTTTATAAGTTAGATTGAAATATTCAGCACAAAAACACATTCTACTGAGAATGCATGTGTAATGCAGGAAAAGACATTTTAATAATCCAGTAACTGTAACGTTTTACTTCATCAGGAATATAATTACAGCAACATGTACCTTTGTAACATGGTACCCCCAGCACTCCACATATGCTCAATAAATGAGACCTGCTTGCACCCCGCCAACCGTAAACTATTTACCCATTTGTACTTGCACGCATTTCTTGAGTTTTCTCTACGTTACATATTACATGTCTTGTGTTTTTGCTTATGCCGTGCAGAGAGCTGCTATCACAATCTACTAAAATGTAAGTGTGATTTCCAACAATTGCAGAGTCAATTCAAATATAAAGAGGGGGTAACTGTTTCCGTCTAATTTTTTTATTTTTTTTTAATTGTGAATCTAACCAAAGGTGGAACGTAATGGAGTAAATTTGCTATTATTACTCTAATAAAGCAGTTTTTTTTTTTTTTTTTTTTTAATGAAAATTTAGTACATTTTCCACCACTGGATGTAACCATGCAGTCAACCATTTATAAAAGACCATAAATGCCCTTCTGTTTCCTAAAGTTTACCTATCTTATTTTGCGAGGGAAAACTATTTTTAAAGTTAAATTGACTAATTTGGATCTAACAAGGACATCTGGTGGGGAAAAAGGCCCAGCATAAACTATTCAATAATGTAGCTGAACAGGGAGAAATTCTGCTGCAGATCAATATCATTGTGCAGTTCTAAGCTTTTCCTGTATGTTACTTTCAACAAAAGTGCCTGCTAAATGTGTCAAATGTCAGTGTAATTGTAATATAAATTTGAATTAAATGTAGTAATCTGCTTGCTCTGTTCCTGTGAATATCGTGATTGTGAGGCAACACTTTAATTAATATCTTCTATTGTAACACCTACATTTTCAGGCAAATGTCAGAAAACTGTGTTCTCCTAACACACAGAGTCATAACCTGTTAGAACACATGACAGCAAAACAAAAACGAAAACAAACGCCATTTTCTCTGGATGATTTCTGACAGGCAGAGCTGCATAAGAGCCGACACCTCTAAAGGGGGGGGGTCACCACAGGCCCCCGGCCGCTCTGCACCTTCCCCAGCATAGGTGTGAAGTCGCGGGGGGTTAGGCCGCGGATAGGCGCGGATAACGATCAGCCGCAAATCAATTTTATGGGGATACTTACTAATTTCTGGAATTTATTCACAGGTGCTGCTCCTCACGACAATGATCAGACTCCCGCAGCATTTGAAAATTATGTGTGTGTGTGTGTGTGTCCGTGTGTGTGTGAGTGTGTACGTGCGTGTGTGTGCGTACGTGTGCGCGCGTGTGTGTGTGTCTGTCTGTGTGTGTGTGTGTGTGTGTGTCTGGTGTGTGTGTGTGTGTGTCTGGTGTGTGTGTGTGTCTGGTGTGTGTGTGCGTCTGTGTGTGTGTGTCCGTGTGTGTGTCCGTGTGTGTGTGTGTGCGTACGTGCGTGCGTGTGTGTGTCTCTGTGCGTGTGTGTGTCTCTGTGTGTGTGTGTGTCTCTGTGTGTGTTTGGACTTGGTATGGCTTATATTACATTGTGGGGATTTTGAAATATCTGTGAATGCAATAAAAAAAGTAAAAATGCCAATATCTTGTGTTTTGTTTGGTTATTTAAGGTTAAGGTTAGAACTGATTAGGGGTTAAGCTTGTCACATTGGGTTTAGATTTTTCCCCATAGAGTCCCCACAAAGACATAATTACAAACCAGTGTGTGTGTGATTACATCATTTTTGTTAATATGCATAGGGTACAATGAACAATCATAGCAAGACACCAAGCATAAAAAATGCTCATAGAGTTGAGTTGATAATGGTTAGTATTTCAGGTCAGGTGGTCAAGGCAGTTGTTTGAAGGGTTTTCTCACTAAGCTGACAGGAAAAGAAAAGGCAGCTCTGACCGAATCCTCAAGTGTGCTTCTCCTTCACGGGAAGGTACACTTTACACGCCTCGTCGTTTGCAGCGTGCCGTAAAACACACTTGTTTTAAGTTCAGGCCACTTAGGCTTTTGTCTTGGCCGACTTCCCAATACGCCATCAGGACTTGTGTGTTTGGGCAGAGTAGAGGGAAAAAACGAGAGAAAAAAAAATCTCTTCTGGATGAAAAAAAATCTTTACAAATACATTGAAATAAATACATTTCTTGTGGTATTTGTTTATAACTTATTTTCTCAAGATGCATGTTAAATGCAGTTTAAATGCAGAAAATCAACAAATTTGCTGGGCGTTGATCTAATACCTATTAAGTACCTAATTGGAATATGTCTACAGCAGCTGTTCCTGTGTATGTGTGTGTGTATATATATATATATATATATATATATATATATATATATATATATAGTAGATGTATTTGCATTGATTACCATGTCCCTTGACATTCCGATGAGGTGCTCAGATTTGTTTGTATGTCATGTTTTCTTATGGGAAACTGTGTTATACCTTCTGAGTGGGAAGTTCACACACGCATGCACAGCTACTGATGAAAGTCTCGACTCTCGGAGACAAACACGCACTTCTCTTCAGAAATTATTCTTACAAAGCAGATCCCATTGCGCCTCCCCAACCTACACCTGCCCCAATTTTTAAGCCCGGTTTCTTCTTTGTTTTCCTGCATAGTCAACCCACAAAGGAGGCCGTAATTATCATTAAGTCAGGATTTACCTTTAATTGAATGAATTCCTAAGTGGCCTTTATTTTAGGACTCTTCTTTAAATAATAAGGAATTTATGTCACCTTGAGTATAAGAACATTTGACAGCCGCATGCATTTTTTGTGACAGCTTGTCACTTTCTCAGTCTTGCTTAAAGCCCACTGGTACTTGCCAGTTAAATAGTTTTAATTATGTCTGATAGTGAACATTACTGTGCAAATTACCTGACCTGTTGCCGTCGGTGCACATGTGACAGATCATTATTTGCCAAGTTGCACCTATTTGAGGTGATATTCTTTAAAATGATTAGTGCATTTGTAAGGGCTAATCTACTCAATCTTGATCAGTTGTCTCATTGATCCCTTTAAAAAAAGGGACTCATTCAGTAAGTTACTCAATTGATCTCTAAGTACAGAGAGAAGCTGAACAAATGGTAATGATTGGTAGCCAGTGGAAATAAGTGCATGGTGAGAATTGAACATACCCACCAAAGGAGTATAATAAAAGTTCTCAAAACAACTTGTTTTATCAGGTTAAAAGCATAGGAGACTCCTGTTTTTGCTTCCCCTTAATGTAAAATTGACTAGTTAGGGAATGGACATGTATGTGAATGGTTACAATAAAAACTGTTACATATAAGAATAAGAATAAAAACTAAAATAAAAACAATGGAAGAGTACAAGTTCTAGAACAAAAATACATCACAGGCAATATGAAGCTGTATGATGTTAATGGTCAACAAGTATCCCAATAATGGACAGCCTGTTTTGCCGATAATTAAAAATGGCCTTTCATCGATCAATTACTCTAAGCTATTCAGCCTCCTACTGTTCCAACCTGTCTCCTTTTAACAGATATGTGATATGTCTTGTTTCATTGTACCTCAAGGATTTGATCGTTGTTACCCCTGGTGCCTCGTTCAAAGGTCACACAAGGTGGGAGATGAGGGCCATTATGTGTGATGAATGACAACTACTAGGAAAAACAGCTGTGGACTTCTGCAGACGGGCGTGAGCAGGATACGTGGACCATTGTTCATAACCTTCACGACAGTCCTCGTGTGAGGATCGGGGCGGAGAGAGCTTTTCACTGTCAGAACGCACCCGCTACGCGTCATGTGTTTTGCAACTCCAGTTTGAACCACTGCTAGCTATTTGCTAAAGCAAAAACGTATTCCCTTACTGTCTCCTCGTTTATGTCAACGGAATGTGCTGTTTTTATCACTTAATGTCATTTTCCGCTAACTCGTGAGGCAGAAATAGCTTTTCATGGTACGTTCTTGGATTTTTAATTTATTTATTTTTTTTGTATTTTTCCACAGCCATCAGCACACGTGAATAACTATACCGAACTGCGACTTTTTGTCCCGCCATGCTCAATTGCGGCCGTGTCAGACGCGGTCACATCCGGCAAGACTGCACTTAACGGATAAAACGGATAAACAAATTGTTAAAAAGCTGCGTCACACAGGCTCCGTCTTCACAGATAAGTAGTGCAAAATTTCCCACTGATAAATGTGTCAGAGTATTATAATCGGAACAATTTCTACACCCAGTGTGCTGTGTAGCTGCATTGAAGTCTCAAAACCAGTATCCTTGCGTTGTCATTTTGCCTCCATCTTACATAAAAACAGCACGCCTGTCAAAGAGGTGGGGGGGGAACGGGAGTTGAAAGGCTGTTCTGCAGCTTTAACTGTCTGTGGCAGGGAGGCCCGGAGCTTGTAAAATCACCCTATTTCAGGTGGGCAAGACAGCTCTCAGTACTGGGGGGCCTTGAAGGAAGACCTAGGAAGAATGGGGTCACTGTTTGAGAATAAAAGAGAATAGTTGAAATAATTCTTAAAGCCCCCTCCTATCTTGTCTCAACCGGGCACAGTAAGGAAATACAGCACTCATCCGCAGCAGTTTGCCGGGACAGATCACGTTTTAAGCCTTATTTGTTTATCTCGTCTACTCCAGCAATTTGAGACGAGACGAGACCCATCTTGGTGTTTCATGAGAGCCAGAACTGGGACAGTTATTGTTAGAAATCCTTGAATAAGTATACTGATGCAGAAAAAGATAACTAAATATAAATGTATGTCAAAAGATGTCTTGACCCGCAGAAAGATCTGAAATATTTATAAATATGTAGCAGTGCATATTTAAACCATTTATTCATTTAAAATAAACAATTATGCAATCAAAGTCAAAAAGATACAGAGCTTTAATTATCTGTCTGTCTATCTGTCTGTCTGTCTGTATATCTAATGTTTTTCCGCCGTGGGAGGGCAATGGGGAGGCTAGAGAAAACACAAACAAACATGGGGTGGAAATGCAAATTCCAGACACACAGGGGCAAAGGTGAGATTCGAACCTGGAGGTGTCAGGCAACAGCACTACCCACTTGGCTACTGTCCCACTCACCATATCAACGATTAAAATAAATAAACAAATAAATAACAATAAATAGGCCATTCTAGTTTGCGTCGGATCAGAATCCCAGATACTGCACTTTACTTCTTGGGGTCGGCTCCAAGCTCACATCCACTCTGGGCTGGACAGGTGATAAGATGGATGGATAGATCATTTTTAGAATTTATTCATACAAATTGAGAACTTTTGGCTACTTTAAAAACAGGTTTTTTTTTTTCATCACTGCACTTTAAATAAGAAATTTATAAATAGAAATTAAAATCAAAAGCCACCAAACGAACATGTTTGTCACGGTTAGGAACGTGTAGCAAGGTATGGAAATATAGCAGGCGCATAATCCTATGACCCTAAAATGATTAAATGCTTAAAAATTAAATAAATTCTGATAGCGCTCCCATATGCTTTCCTATTTTGGTGATGCGCTATGCAAATATCTCACAATTGCGAACATGTGAGCTATATATAATGAGCTACTTACCATGTATTTTGCATTTTAAACAACACTCTTTGCATACGTGACAAACAAGGAGGGAATGATATGTAAAATTACGCGTGAAGCGGGTTGTTCTTGTGACACAATCCTTAGTCAATGTCAGCCATTTATAAGACACCGAACATACAACTAATTTAGAGCAAAGTCAGGGGGGCAGCTACCACAGACGCAGAAGTACATTACAGACCCAGTGAGTCCTTCTGTTAGCTTTTCCCGCCGTTCCCATATGGGGGCATTTCCCAGAACTCATTTGGAGAAGCTCAGATTCCAATAACCCGTAACATGTTTATACATCAGAAGACATGAAGGCTCAGTAGTGAATACTGTAGTCTCACACCTCCGGGGTAGATAGTATGTTTCGCAGAGACAGCCATGTGCGTGCGGAATCTGGGTCTGTAGTATTTGCCAAACGATGGACTGGCATTGAGCTGAAGGCCTCCTCAAGAATCAATGTGTCTGTGTAAAACCCCTTAATCTGAAATAAATATATGGACTCCTTTTTAATTACTCCACACTGTCTTTGAAATCAGTCTCACCCTGAATTAGGTATCTGAAGTAGATCAGACGCAGCAGCTTCAGCGCTGACCAATCGAATCAGCCCCGTCCGCCAAATCCGTAACGATGACTGACAAAACAAGCAGCCGCTGCCTGAAGCGAAGAAGTCAGACGCTTATACTGCCAGATCATTTATCAGCTTTATTCTGCCCTTCCAAGTGTTATGAATACTGTATGTAAGTAGTGACCACCCCTTTGTAAATGAGTAAAAGGTTAGCTAGTTAGCTTTCGTGAGTTTGCCCTCCTGACAAGACCAGAAGTTCCTTGTCGTCCCAAAGGAGGCAAGGAGTAGATGCATCATCCATTGAGAAAGGAGATTTAATATTATGTTTTTAATAATGCCTTGTATCTGATAGGAAGCCAAGGTCAATACATCACGAATTTACATTTCATTACCTGGCTGACACTTTCATTGAGTCACTAACAGCTCAAAAAAAAAAAAATCTACCCATTTAATAAAGCTTAATATTTTACTGGAGTAATTTAAATAAACTGCTACTTGACTCTGCAAGCTTCGGGTTAGGAGTTCATGTTTAAATGCCACTCTACTTGCATCGTGCATAATAATTGTAAATAAACAATAACACGAGCACATAAATAGCGACGTTTTTAGAGGGCTTTTTCCGAAAAATAAAAAAACAAACCCTTCCACCTTCTAGCTGCTGGAGCCTGTTCCAGACAGCACAGGACACATGGACAGGAGTGAACAGGAGGTAGTCCTTCACAGGACACAGGGCTAGGAACAGCCTGGACAAGAAATAGTCATTCACAGGACACACGGCTAGGAACAGCCTGGGCAGGAGGTAGTCCTTCACAGGACACACGGCTAGGAACAGCCTGGACAGGAGGTAGTCATTCACAGGACACACGGCTAGGAACAGCCAGGACAGGAGGTAGTCCTTCACCACGAGCACATATACACAAACATACACACACACTTATACTGTATAATATGGGTGGTTTAGAAACACCAAGGCACCTATTAGCCCAACTGAATGTCTTTAGAATGGGGTACACAAAGATAGCCTGCAAACTGTATGGACACGCAGTGACGGGACAGGACTTTGTCCAGGAAGTATGATTACCACCATAATTAATGTATTACATTATATATATATATATATATATAACAAAGAGAAGATGGACTCTGAAAGTAAGAATATATGGAAATGATTTAGGGAGCAGACAGACAACAATGTGTTGTTTAGCGGACACATTCATTTTATTTTCTATCCAGAATATTAACAAAATATTGACAAGATGCTTACGCTTCCGCATCGTTTTAGTCTCATGGATCTGTCCGGGGAAGCAGCACAAATACCGTGAAGTTGGGGAAAACGGGGTTTATTTGGGGAAACCAGCAAACGCAGCACGTAATGCAGAAATAGACATCAACCAAAGTCAATGACCGGAAAGGGGTAAGACAGACACGGAAGCACTAAATACACAGAATCAATTAACAACTAGACACAGCTGAAAAACACCTGGATTCCACACGAGGTGACAAGGGGGCGTGGCACACAGGAGGGTCGGATGAGAAGGTCATGACATTTAGTAAATCTAAATATATTACTATGTAATGAAAACAGATTTCTTAAAACCTTTTAAAACTTCTGTATGTATGCCTGGGCACGTGAGATTTCTGATGGTACAGCACTGTGCAGAAGTCAAGATAATGACGTTCAAACGGTCTTCATGTCGATGTAAAACTATGATATTACAGCTCCCTCCACAATTATTGGCACCTCTTGTAAAGATTCATAAAAAGGGTTAGAAAAAAACCCACCTTTTGGTGAATACCTTCATATTACACTGAAAAAATGACAAACATCCAGCTTTTCATTAAAATAAATATATTGCAAGGAAAACAAATCCCTGATCAAGAAATAATTATTTTGAACAAAACACATACACCAGGATTATTGGCACCCCTGGATTTAATACAACGTCCCTTTGCCTGTATAACAGCACTGTCTTCTCCTATAACATTTTATAAGGTTGGGTAATACAGAGCAGGGCATCTGAGACCATTCCTCTGTACAGAATCTCTCCAGATCACCCAGGGTCCTGGGCCTTCTCCTGTGGTTACCTTTGTGGTTAACTGACAGAAAAGGCTTCTTTCTGACACACCTTCCAAACAATCTGTTAGCATGAAGGTCAGATGTTTTTTTCTGAGACTTGGTAACCCCAAGATTTTACTTTGTCTTGTGATGCTTGGGGGTTTTTCGCCTCTCTTATGATCCTCCTCATTGTACTTGGGTCCTCTTCCAGGTGGGTTTGTAACCGTTCCAGTTGATGTCCACTTTTTTACTATTGCCCGAGCAGTAGAAACGGGCATGTTCAGGCGTGTAGCTATTTTATCATACCCATTCCCTGACTTATGAAGGTCAGCACACTTCTCCCTCATTTGGTCTGAGTGTTCTCTTATCTTTCCCATGTTGATGGATGACTAAGGGAATTTGAGCTCTGTGTCACCTCATGTTTGTACCCCAGTTAATCAGGAAGTCATGGATTACAGCTTGAAGGTTCCTACACACTCCAGTCAACTCAAAGATGTACAATTCACATGGGAAACACGCTTCAGTTACATTGCGCTCACCATAATTTACAGGGGTGCCAATAATCGTGGCACATGTATTTTTGTTAAAGATAATTATTTCTTGATGAAGGATTTTCTTTTCTTTGAATAAATTTATTTCAATGAAAGGTTGGATTTTTCTATTTTTTTCAGTGTGAGATGAAGCTATTTGTGGAGGGTGCTGTATGTCCGTCAAAGTGTGTCAGCTTAGCCATTTCAAAACCTCTCCCAAAGTCAGCCCAGTGTATCTGCAGTAACCATCCAACAAACCCATGACTTGTCTTGACTCGACCAGTAGAACACTCCTCGCTTGGCTAATCGATATCTCACAGAGCTGAGCAGGTGGTGAAATTTAGCAAATACGTGAAATGGCTGAGGTGCCCCTCAGGAGAGGTTTGGGAACCAATGCCTCGTTCATCTAGCCGTCCAACACCATGTCCACAACTTTCTGGAGAACAGAAGACATTTGTGTTTATTTTGAATTGGGTTACTGTTAGTTTGCATATACTATAATTATAAATTGTGTTTTATTTCAGAGGTATTATACACTTTGTACCCAGATACATATTTTCTTTGACTGCCTATGATTTTTGCACAGGAATGTATGTATTATACACCGCTAAGCACTAGTAACGTCTTCTACCCATTCGGGTGCATAGGCCTCTCCAGACATCTCTGTCTTGAGCTTTTCTCTACTTTTACTCTTACTTTTGCGATTACACAGCAGGGCCTACCAGGAGGCAGACAACACAAGCCCCCTTGTCAGATCCATCCCCAGGATCTATTACGACTAGAGGACCAATGTCATTCCAGAACTGAGGGGCTACGGATTAGCGGGTTAGCTAGCCCTTTGTAAAACGCTCTTCCTTTTTCAACCTGGTTTGGGGTTAACATTTAAAAATAGCTGGAATTGCTTGCAAATTGCAAGAAGTGTCATAGGACAAATGATTAAATAAATTAAATCAGAATGCTACTCGGGCATAAATTTACGTATGTGGGAAAAAAAAAAGTAGCGTTAAGTGATTTTTTTTTTTCTGTCATATTAACATGCTTGGCCCGTCTCTTTCGGGGACTCTCAGTATAAAGCCGCCTGTATAACAGGCGTAGCAGGAAGCTCAGACATCACTTCCTGTTTACATTAGCAAGCTAAGTATCATCTATCTTCTTTCTCCCCATTTCTTATAGCGGGACTAAGAAGTCCTGTTTGTCCGCCCTTCACCGTAATGGTGGCCATAAATCACAGCGTATTGTCTCAACACCATTCCTACCACCGGATAAGGCTGCTTTCTCCTGTTACCTCCTTGCTCTAAGCAAATGATTTTTATTTTATTGCGCTGCCACCACAGCAAACACATCAGCGCTTTTGGTGCTAAGCAGCAGCCGTATATTCTCACGCTGGGCCTCTCGTCTCACCGTCGCCACTGCAAGCTGCCACAAATGCTAAAGTTTAGCCAAAAGTAGCATGCTTTTGTCTTGCCACACAGGCCCAGTTAGGTTACATTCTTCAAAGGCTGGTATTGATCTTTTCCTGCATTAACGGTTATTTCCTTTAGCGACGGCTACTGTGATTGAGTTAGCACACGTCTTCCACTAAATCTGCTTTAATTTCCGCTTTTTTATACCAGATAATGCTGCAGCATTGTAAAAACTTTTGAGTAACTTTTGAGTAACATTGCGGCAATCTCCAAGGCACAACGTTCATCACTGTCTCACACTCATGCTGTATTTACAGGCGAAACACTAGCTGCGAGATCTCAAAGTCAGATTAAAGCATCTGTGATCAGACACAAAATACAGTAGTTTCAGTTATCAGTGGTTCACTAAGATTTGAAAAAAAGTAAATTGTGTAGCAGAATATATAGGCTAATTAACATGAACTGTTAATGACTGAAACATTCGTGTAAGAATTGGAAACTTGGGGGGAGTGGGACAAGCAGGAATGGGGCAGAGTGATTTTTTTCATTTCTTTAAAACCCTGTAATGTTTCCATATTGTCTGTTTTCCTCCAGGTTCCCTCTAGCTGTTAATACGTTCGCACTTTTCGTTCCTTCCAAAAAGACATAGTAATCCAATTTGAGACAGATGACTGACAAAACTAATTAACTGCGGTAGGAGAACACTCTGGGATAAAGACCTGCTTTATTTTGTATGCGGATATCTGTGCATATATATAGTGTGTTTGTGAGGTGTATAAGCTAAGGTTTGCTTTTCAGTATGATGTCACCGCTGCCTCACAAGGTTTTGGCCTCTAAGCTTGTGTCTGCTGTGGGTGCATGTGAGTCGAGATCTACCTCTGCTGATTGGCTGATCTCATCGTTCAGAGAGATGCAGTTAGGCTAAATGTGGGCACTAAATTGACTATGGTGTGTGAGTGTGTGTGCATATGAAGACACTGTGATGAACTTACCTTCCGTTCAGGGTGCCCCCCATGCCTTGTGCCCAATGTTGTCCTGAATACTCCCCTATCATCCTGTTAAAAGATGGATGGATGTTTCATAGTAAGAAACACTGACTGAGAGACCCCAGAAATAAAGTAATTCATTGACTTGTAATGATTGCACAACCACGTTTCGTATTCTAACACCAATTCACGGCGTTAAGACGATATTTATTCTCAGGGGTCCAGGGGGATTAAAATGATCTAAACAAACAGGCAAGAATTAATCTGTCAAGTAATATAAATTAAAGTAATTACCTGTCAGCTTCCGAACTGTCATCTATAGAAAAATATAAGCAGTAGGAAATCCATGAAAAATGAGAAACATCCATGTAAAATATTTAATCCCATCCTGCTGGATAGATGACGGCCATCTCTCAGATGCGTTCTCTCGTATTAATTGAAGTTTTGGCGATTATGGGAGCAGTGCAAATCGGAATCTCTGCAGTCAATGCGGCACAGAACTGCTCTTCAGAAAGTATGCACCAATATTAGCTAAATAAAATGTCTAGAACAGATGATCCAACGTGTGCTACTTTTTCCAGGCCGTTTAATGAATGCCACTGAGATTTTGTTACCAATACTACTCATTTTGACTAGTTCTATTTTCACTGCTAATAAGTATAGTAAAATTATTATAACTGTGTGCTACATTATATAGTATAAATACACTATAATAAAACTGGCAGTCTGTAACACATAGATTAGAATGGAATTTACATTGACTCCTTTATTTACATTCTGAAAAGGCTCCTCTGGTCTTACCAAAGCATTTATCATCTTTAGCCTGACTGAGGGTAAAGCTCTAAAGGGTGGTAAAATTAAAGGACATGCGTCATATTTTCATATCTCAGTGGAGGCAAGTCTTCTTTTAAAAGCTACCATTAAATATGTATGTTAAGGTTATGAAATTTTTACATCATTGTGAAGGTTATATTCGCTTTAAAATTTAATACTTAGTTATAACTCACGCTCATTTAATCCTCATTGTAGGATGTACTGCATCTTGAAAGAATCCTCCAATGTATTATAACTATTTGTCAGAAGAAAAAAAATATATGAGGACCCATAGGCTCACATTGTTCATTTATTAATTTGTTTGTTTTGTTTATTTGTTTATCTTTATTAGTGTGTTTATTTCTGGGATCATGATTTGGAAGCAATTAATTTTGGGACTCGTCTTCTTGTTTTGTTTTTTGCATATATTCAAAAGTATAACACAATAAGCCGTGGACAGTTTTGCATCTTTATAGTCCACGCCATGATTTTAGCTATGCAAGATTGAGCAATGCACGCATGCCTTCACTTTATCTCTTTTTAAAAGTTAGAGCTCAGGGCTCAATGTTAATCTCACCTCATCGTTCTTGATTATATAACATGTTTTGGGCTTGCAGTTAAATCCATGCGGGCGCTAAGGGAATACTGATGTACGGGTTACATATCAATTCAAAGATGACTGGCTATAAAAGATGTATACGCCGGAAGAAAGTCATCGCTGACAGGTCAGCTTGGGGTACTGAATACCTAATAAGAGATATGTGCAGCCTGTGTCTTGCAGTCTCTTACAATGCTCAGTGCATAGGTTATGTGCACCTGCAGTAAACAAAGTATCTTTAGAATTCTTTGCTCAATTTGAGAAACAGTTCTTGATTTCTATGGGTGTTTTTTTACAGGGACAGGCAAATACACACCATTAATGGATATATGAATAATAGAACATTAAATATTTAAGTGAGAGTTTTGTATAATTGACAAAGGAGAGTGTGATATTGGAAGTTACATTTAATAACATTATTAATTAATAATTCCTATCTGCGATATAGAAAATGGGATAGAATCCGTCTGTTGATTGTTAATGAAGTTTTGAACAATTAATACATCACAAATCCCTGTTTAACTGAAAACACCATGTGGCTGTGGAATTTGACTAAAAAGGTCACTTCTGTATAAAGATCAGCACTCATCTAGATATGCATAGCAGTAATTCAATTGCAATTCAATGTGAAGACTTGCAATTCAATCATTCATGGGCATAGAATGATTAAATCTCCAGTCAAGCAATTAGTGGGAGTTGGCACTGTGCTTTTGATTAAGAGTTTAATTATTGCCTCATAGATTAGCTACGTAAATTTACGCCTGGTTAAAATTACCTTTAGCTGTATGATTATAGGGTTTCAGGAGTTGTAGACATGCATGATGTGATTACTTGAATTTGGTTTTCTTTGAATAATTGTTAGTAAACTAACATATATATATATATATATATATATATATATATATATACACACACACACACACACACACATATATATATATATATATATATAAAAAGTCATTTATCTATGAACTGAGCATCATAAAACTGAATATGGATTTTCATTGCAATGAACTGAAGAAAAATCCGTTACAAATCTGTTTTACCCCTGAAAAAAGGAAAATAGAAAGTAAATTCTTTATTCTCTACTACCATAAAATCTGTCTCCTTCTGTCTTACTAATCTACTGTTTCATCTCTGTCTTCATAAGGGATCTCTTTCATCTGTAAAAGATTTACTGCTGGCAAACATTTGGTGGTAATTTGTACCGTATATATTGGGTAAAGATGTATTACCCGTGTGTCTGTGTAGTTTCCAAACCATGATAACCATATATCTGTATCATCATCAGTATTTTACAGAGATGTAGTTGCATTACTAGTAATCTCTTTAACTTGGTTAATATCATGAGGAAAATATCATGCACTTTATATAATGAGGCTTCTTCATTGCTGATTGTCAATTCAGGATAAACAAATAGTAAATTGAGTTCAGAAGTCCTGTAACTTTTTAAATATGTGGGGTTTTTTTTTGTTTTTTTTTTTTTGGAGAAACAAAAATTCTGTGGATCCATGTGGTGCACCCATTCTGCCTCTCTCATCTCATCTTTCTCAACGAATCGGTATATCAAGACAAATCGCACACAGAATCCAATCAACATGCTCTGTGCTTTTTAAAGGAATGTTGCATTATTGTATATATGTACAGCAGGCCGCCATATCTCAGGAGCCGTATTTCACTGCTGGATGAATGATTAATGTGAGTCACTGCTGGGAGATCTCAGGATATAAATTAAAATAAGATTAAGAAAAATGTCCAGGTACTGCATGCTTATATTTCACACCGAATATTATCAGATTAAAAGATGTACAATGCGGAGGATTGCTGAATAATGCAATTATATCTTGCTGTTATAAATAATATATTGAAAATGCACATTCAGTGTGTCTCTCAGTCTTTCATCACAATAATAGCAAAATGTGTCCTTTTGTTGTAACTCTTACAATAAATCTTACCTGTGTGCAATACCTGTCTTGCCTATACCTGTCTTGCCTATACCTGTCTTGCCTATACCTGTCTCACCCCACAGTCAAAGCATGTGTGATAACTCTAAGGAGTACAATTTTAGCTACCTCTGGTAATGAGCCTGCTGTCTGATACAACATCCTTGTCATTTTTTATATGATTACAATGTTTTCTCCTACCTAGATAATCTCATCTGCCTCAGTCTAACCTTCAGTCACTGGCCAGGACATTGACTTTTCCTACATTGTACAGTTTGGCAGAAGTCTTTGGAAAATATGGAATCATGCCATGCAAAATTACTAACCAAGACAGCATTACACAACCATCCATCCATCCATCCATCCATCCATCCATCCATCCATCTTCCAACCACTTATCCAATGCAGGCTTTATGACTATGATTTGTCCCTCATGTGACTGACAGTCCAGCTCATTTTCTGGGGCTTAGCGATCCTCTGCGGTCTAAAAATATGTTTACCCACTAGTGATGGTGGACGCCAGCAACATCCAAGCGGCATTTAGACAGAAATACCGAAAACGGCAAAGTGCACTTCTGAATTGTTAACGCAGCGGGTTGCCTTCACTTAGTTTCCGATATATTTCCCACCATAGAGCATTTCGCAGAGTTAAGCGTGGCCGTCCGCCCATGGGACTCATCTAACACCTCACCAGGCATTCCGAGCCATTTGCTGCATTCTTCCAAGTATCACTGCTCTCAAACACACCCCTCTGTTTTGAGTCAATAAAGTTATTCAGAGCCACTGAGAACTTACCCAATGGTAGGCGTGGGTCCTGTAAAAGGGCAGTCAAGTGACATTTGCAGACCGATACATTGGAAAGCGGCAGCAGATTCCAGCTGATTTTCTCTCCATGGAGAGACATAATACTTTCAATGGCGCCATTTCAAAACGTGTCCCCCATGCCGTCCATTTTCCGCGCGAGGAACCAGCAGGACTAAGCTCTGTTCATTATAATGGAGCCTTCTGACGGACAATGCTAATGTGTTTGTCGGCGTGTGGAAAATGTAGGGTCATTTCGATCCTTTATTTGTGTTTAATACCATGGCAACATTGAAAAACATTTAAATAACGGTTTTTGGCATGTTTATCAATTTAAAGGTCGCTTTGGGTTCCCCGTTCCATTATTTCTTACCATAAATACTCTATTTTATTCTATTTTACTTCCAGAAATGGTGAAGGCTTTTCATTTTTTAATATTTTTGGTCACAAAATGGTGGAGTTTTTACTTAAGAAAGCAAGACTGCTTATCTAACATGCTGATGTAGCAGAGTTGGGAAAAATAACAGAATCCCCTAACAAGGTTTTGGCTTCCCAGATTCTATTAGTAATATCTTCTTTTTGTCCACAAGATAAAAAATGAGTCATAGATCCAGTGATATTAAATGACTCTTCATTTCAAGGTCTTGATGCAACAAAATGACAATTCAGCTTAACATCCACTCTCAGGCACTTTAACGTTTTCATTCACCTTGGTTCTGGAGAGCAAATGCAACTTGAGTGATAAACACACCACTTTCATACAAATGAACACAAATAAAAAAAAATATATGATTGATAATCCCCACCCCCACCCTTGCTTTACGAATCTCATTTTATGTGTCTTTTTGATTCAGAAGAGGACATAAGTTTCTTCAAACACAGTCCAAACTACAGTAAATACAAGTTTCACAATCCATAATTATAATGTTTAGTCAAGTAACGTACATCTTTGACTGAGAAGCTGTTTGTATGTAGATCTATCCCTCCATTTCCTGTAACAGCTTGTTGAATTGAGGGTCGCGGGGGTCTGGAGCCTCTCTCTCTACTGGCGCAAGGAAGGGAATATCTCAGGATGGGGCGCCAACCCAACACAGTTCATCTGTACAATTCGTTCATTTATAAACATTGAAGTCAAGAACATTTTAAACACAGTAAATGTATGTTAAAGGTATTACACCATGCAGATTATGATCGCAAATCCATCAATCCATTTTCTGTACCAGCTTCTCCTATACAGGGCTGCACGGGTCTGGAGCCTTTCCTGGAAGCTGTGAGCAGAAGGCAGGGATCCACCCAGGGTGAGATGCCAGTTAATCACGGGGTACACACACCAATTATACGCACACCTTAGACTGTGAGGGTAGAACACGCAAACTCCACGCACGGAGAGCCAGGGCGGAGACTCAAAGCCTAGAGGAGGAAGGTAACAGGGGGTAACAGCGCAAAGCAGTCTGCCACCGTGCCGTCCGTTTACAAATCTATAATTTGCAAATATCATGTGGCAAAATGGTTTACGTGACGCTAAAATGAAAATACAACATCTGAGACCACCATTAGGACGGATATCACTTAGCGAGATGGGCTGACTGCTTCACAGAGTGAAAAACTATGTACCCGCTCTACCGAAAATGTCTGAAGACCGCAGCGTGAAACGATTGCAGCAAAGAATGTGGTCTTGAAACCCAAGGTGGGCCGTTCACGTATCGACAGCTTTCGCCCACTTCCTGTTTGCTTGCTGTTGTTCAGAACCGGGCAGTGATTGACACCCACCACGGGCTCGGAAGCGGCGCTTCGGCCATTAGCGTCACCCGCATCCTTGCCAATTTTCTTATCGCCGGCTGTGCTTCCTCTCCGGCCCTCCTCGCTCTCCTTCATTTCGCTCGAATTGCATTTGCACACAGCTGGACGTCGTCTTTGTTGTCTGGAGACCACAAGCCTACGTGGGCAGTGCATCTTTTCTGAACATATAATTGGAAGAACGTGATGTGGAGCAGCATGGTATTTATAAGCCGGAATACATAACCTGCATCTTCTACATTGTCTTTGTAGATTTATTGATACTGAATAATTAAATGTTTCATTCACCTTTCAGCTTATATGCTTGTTTAATTTATTTCATTTTATTTATTTATTATCCGGTGAAGAAGATCTAGACAGATGTGCAAATGGTCGTCTTTAAGCAATTAATTCATAATTTATTCATGCTAATGAATGTCTGATTCATTTCACATTTTTGTAACACTTTCTCCTGTATCGAAATGATTTGTGTTTTTTTTTTTTTTTTTTTTTAAACATTAAACGCCTCCCAGGAATATAATACAAAAAAATCCTTTTTACAGACCGATAGGAAGAAGATGGCCGTACTCTGACAGATGACCTGGCCCCCCCACAAGCCCCCGCCCTACTGTAAAAACTATAGAGCTGCTTTGGGATGAACTGGATCGAAGAGTAAGACCAAGGTAGCCAGTTTGTGCCCAGAACGTATGTAAACACATTACGGAGTGTTAGTAAGCATTCTAGCTGCCCGCATCAGGAATGGAAGGAGTCTGCGGAGCTGTCATCAAAGCAAAGGGGCGATGCTTTGACGAGTCTAAAATAGTAATTTGTAGACCAGCTGCAATGGGAGTGAAACAAACAATTCACAGAACATTGTTTATTTTAAATATCCTAGTTATAAGCCCCACAGATCACGTTATTGTATGAAATAGTCTGATTCAAGCTTCGAACAGTAACACGGCTGTTTGGAATATGTTTGGAAGACTGAGGTGTTTATTCTCTTGAGTGATGGAACAGAATATGGAGATCTGGCAGTGATGACCAAATGCAATGTGGTTTTGGAAGAAAAACGTTAATTATATAATAAAGATGATAAATGGCACTAATAAAATATGAAATTAATGCACTGTTTTAACTATGTTTAATCAAAGATGTCACAAGTAGCTAGGTTATATAATGTTAATGTATGGTGAGTGTATTGCATTCTTGTTTTGGTGTAATAGGACAATATTTTTTACAGTTATTTTTATTTCTTCAAAAAAAAAAAACAAATGCAATCATAATTTCACTGGAGTGTTTCTTTTCTATAGAGGTCATGTACAGTTCAGCCTTAATGGAAACATTCGTGCTGGAACTAGTTTGATTTTCCCTCTTTGCAGAATATCCGCTGCTTGTTTATCCCTCCTTGGCTCACTTGTTATAATCTCATGTTGCTTTCTTAATAAATCTAAGGAGCGGAAGTATCGCTTAGGGTGGAATTGAAATATTTAGAAAAAGAAGAAGCTTTGGCACTTAATTCCAGATCGTTGCGGCTTTAACATTGCATATGGTAAGCCGTGTGAATCATGTTTGAAGGCTATAGAGTACTTTTTTTTTTTTACTTATCATAAGAATGGCATATCTACATATGCAACCGTTTTTTTCTCAGTCATGTGAAGAATAGTATAGTATGGAATAGAATTCTGATACTTTATTGATACCAGTGGTGAAATTCTCTTTTTGTCTACTCCTTCTTCTTCTCCACAAGAGACACAAATACAAATACAGGCGAGAGCAAGCTGGGGGGGGGGATCACAGCTCAGGGTCCGCCGGCATGCAGCACCCATGCAGCTGGGGGTTAAGGACCTTGCTCGAGGGCCCGGAGATGTCGATGCATGCTTAGGTGCTGTATACTGATATGCATTTACTTTTTATATAGTACACTAGCGCTTGATATATATTTTCTCACTTGTGCTAATAAAGTCTGAAATTTACTGCATGTTGCAGTGAGCTCCTTTGCATGTTGCAGTGAGCTCCTTTCCTTGTTTTTCAGGCACTTTTCTTCAGAGGAAGCTTTCAATGCAATCTAAACTTCCCAGGGTGTAATTTCTGAGGTGACACAGATGCAGCTGTTATTTATAAGTCCCAGTAGTGGCTGTA
>JAODLC010000054.1:7520086-7536530 GCA_026781145.1 Hippopotamyrus pictus | reverse complement strand
TATCACTTTATGTAATGGCTTTATGGAATCAATTTATGATTTTCTAGATTCCTGATGGCTGCACTCTGAGGCAGCGAGCTGAGAAGGTGGTTTAATTAATTTTCTTATTTATTATTGTTACAATGATTTGTTTTTTTTTTTTTTTTTCCGGAGCTTTCCGTGGTATTCCGCACATCTCTGTGACACTTTCTTAAAGCTCATTTGCCAATGTTAAGCTAAACCAGAGAGACTGTCCTTTCAGTTCAACAGAGCACCTGCAGAAAGCAGCACAGAGTCAGTGCTCTGCTCAGTCGCTTTCCCGTTTACAAAGAAATCGTGAGAATAACAAGCTATGTGGAGGTACAGCCCTAATTTAACAAGAGGTAGCAAATCTAGTCTAACAAAAATTCAAAAAATCATTGAATCAGAAACTAAATTTAATGACTAAATCGTAACCATATTGTGAGTATTCCAAAGTAAATTAGTAAACAAAGAACAAGTAATCAAATAAAGACACACAAATTACAATCATTTATTAATGAGAAATGTTAGCCCTTTATTGGAAAAGTTCTTCGCTAATAGCGTAGAATCTAACATCGCAGATTTTCTTTTTAAATTAGTAGCGACGACATGGTCTTCCAGCATAAAGCTCAAAGATCGAGTGTGAAGTCTGCTCCCGTCTAAAGTAAAACTGCAGAACTCCAGGCACTAATTAGATATGACCAAAGAGACATTAGTCTTGAGTCCTCAGAAATCACGTCTGACAAATTGCTTTACCTTCAACAGCCACTTCAGGTGTCAGCAAAACAGACACATTGTTTAAGCAGCCGGTTACTGAAAACATATTACTGAAAATGATAATGATAGATTAATTTGACAGTAAAGGCTGTGAAAGTAATTATAATAAATCCAAACTTTGATTAAAAAAATCTAATTCAAACCCTTTTAGTCCAAATGCAATCTATCGCCTTTTGTCTATTTTCTGGTTTTATTTATGATCTTGGTGGATGGCAGACGTTGTTCCTAATCCAGATTTACAAAGAGCACTCAGAGACATCAAAAGTAGCTTTATCCGATTTTCATTTCATGCAACATTTGGTCTGAATGCGTGCTACATTCATCACACCAGGCCTGGATCCAGCGATGCAATTATTAATAGAATGACGCAGCAAAGATAGAAAGTTAGAATCCAAGACGGGTTCAAAATATTCAAATTTGCAGGACATAACATATTAAACGGATGCATTTTTATGAAGTTGACGGTGAGCGCTCCAAACTCCCCGCTTCCCACGGCCTCTTCTTCCTAAGGCTTCCTAAGAAATTTGAACCCAAGACTGAAGACCCACAAAACCAAAACAAGTTATGCAACACTACCATATCTAAATGACTTTCATTGACTGACATGCACGACAATACTAATATTTAGATGAATATTTAAAAAAAGCAGATAATTTATGAATTCAACATCCACCCTCGTATCGGTTCTCCTGTTCTAGAGAGCAGTTGTTTCCCAATCCGGTCCTCGGGGGCCCACAGATGGTTCACGTTTTTGCTCCCTCCAGCTCGCTGCCAGACAGCCCGCGCTTTTGGGGAGCTGGAAGGGAGCAAAAACGTGGACCATCTGTGGGTCTCCGAGGGCCGGTTTGGGAAACGCTGGCAGAGAGTAGAGGTCACAAGGCAAAGTGACACGCTGGACAGGATGCCAGTCCTTTTCAACCAGCAGCCAATTTGAAATATACATTATTGTACAAAATACAGTGACAACGTTTCAGTGGTTGGTAGGTGGTAGGGGCTTGTATATATAGGCATGTAGCTTTCTGCTTACTGACAGTAAAAAAAATAAATAATAATTCAGCATAGGTATTTAAGGCTCTATACAAACTACAGGGAAGCAGTGGATCTCATCATGTCATAGCGTGCTGTCTAACACCTGTCACGCAACTCTCTCCGTGCCACCGCGGACGGCACCCACACTGACAGATACAGAACCCGGCAGCGTCTCCAAGCCAATATCTATAACGGAGGAGCTGGCTTCACAAAACCGCATCTGCCATTTCCGTGCCTGCAGAATCCAAAAAGGGGCAACGCTGCACCCCTAAGCACGTTTACGCTGCTTAACAGCGGGAGAAAAGATCCAGCACCACTTGATGATCCACTTCTGATACAAATGATCTCCATCGCTGGTATAAAATTTGACACTTTTGTGTTTTGATGAAATGCAGAGAATTTACGTTGTGTTAGCACGAGCTGAGCTTATACTGCGTCTACAAGTACTGATCAAACACGCATGCAATCAAATTTATGCAAGATGTAGTTTAGTGATGTTTATAAACAAAACATGCTTTCAAAATGCAAAATGTATACAGAACCACAGCATAGTATAGTATAACATAGCATGGTTTGGATAGAATAGCATGCCACACCATAGCATAGCATACAGGAGTATAGTATAGTATAGTATAGTATAGTATAGTATAGCATGCCACACCATAGCACAGTATAGTATAGAATAGCATGCCACACCATAGTATAGTATAGTATAGTATAGAATAGCATGCCACACTATAGCATAGTATAGTATAGCATAGCATAGAATAGCATAATGTTCTATGTGGATGTTGCTGCACTTGATGTTCCCTACATTACTGTGGCAACACATCTCATTCTATTTTTTCTTTTTTCAGTAATTGTTAAATGCAGTTTACCACTCCTTTTATCCATACATCCATCCATCTATCCATCCCCCCCATCCATCTTAATCAGGGTTGGTTCATTTCATCTATATCTAGATGGCCTATGTGTGTGGGTGGGTACTGTTCTTCCTGTGGTATTGGTGCTTCAACTGGGGACACCCATAGATGGGGGGGAAGGGGGGTGCACTACTGCAGAGGCTGCCTCCCTCCGGACGTGACGGTTTCTGACATGTGGACTGCGGTGACTTACGTTTCCCGTGTCTGTTATCCAGAGAAAGTGAAGAGGAACACCAGCCAAATTCATCAAAGGGCTACGTTTCACGCGTCACATGCGTGCGACAGATCCACCAACCCCATTCAAACCCATCTTCCTTCTTCTAAGCGCTAATACTCTCCTTTGCGTAGGTATGACTTAGACCGTAACTCGCTTATGGCACCGTATCAGGTCACAGGGTGAAGGGTGGCTTTTGGGAACCAACAGGAGGTGACGCCGCTTTCTCTGTTAACATCCAACCGCCCCTCCCCCCCCACCCCCCTGAGTCAGGCATTGAGATATGCCATTTCACACAATGCGCCAAAACCCTCTGAGGTCTTTTGCTTGTTTACAATATTTTGTAAATGTCTATGCTGTTCATAATGAACAAATAACATTCGGGAGATTGAGAAAGTGGTAAAATCATGTAAGGATAACCCGATTCTGCTGTGCGTTGATGGCAATTTCAATTTCACACAGTCAGCAGACGAGGTAAGTCACTTATGTGCTATGTTTGTAAAATCATACATTTAAGATTATTTAAATATAAATATTATAATTTCTGAGTGTGTATTTGGCTCAGAGTGTATCTCCATTCCTTCACACCTCCAGGAGATAGCAGTCTTGAAATTAATTTTGAAATAAAAATGGATTTTTTTATTTAGTATATTAGAATTAGAATTTTTGACTATATTCTCCTTATGGGCGTGCAAACGTCTAACAAAGAAGATAAGCAGGCATTTTTTTATTGTTTCCTGCTGCTCAGTTTCTGTCATTTAACAATTTACATTTTTATATGCCATATGGAACCTTGCTGCTTCGGCTTTGAAGCACTGACATTCATTTATACACATGCAGTATCACAGTCAATATGAACCTCGCTGACTAATTTGATATTCAAGCACGTGGCTTCATTCTTTTTTGGAACCAGGATTACTTTAGCAAAGTAACAGCCTAAGAATGGAATAAAAAAAATAATCGACACCTTCTGCGGCAACACTTTCCGACATTGTTCACACATGCGACTTGGCAACGACGCCAGTATATGAAGCGTTCGTATTACCACAGATTGCAATTACAACTTTGCATTAAAAAAAAAATCCTCCGTGAGCAATGTCCTGATAATTAAGTAGTTAGGGTTTGCTTTACTTTGGTATAATTGCATTACACACAGCTGGGAAAACTCATAGGTATTATTCACTCGTACCTGGAGATTCAAACTTCCCCAGCAAGGATTTCCATATGCCCAGTCCTGTCCCCCCAGCCGTCACATTTCAACCAACAGGCTGACAGCGCATGTGTTAGGAAATCATGGCAGCAAAGCACGCTCCGGCCCCGCGGATAATGAAGAGTGGGCATCTGCGCGGATTGATAGGCCGGCGCAGGAAGGACAACCGGCGCTACTGTCATTCCCGCGCGCCGGCGGTAAGGGAGCGAGCCAGATAATCAGCACGCGCCCCACCCCGCCCCCCCGGACGCAGCCAGGCTCGTCATCGCAAAACAGTTTCGAAGCATGCTCACAAATTGTTATGAAATATGGTTACTCCACCAAACAAGCTATTTATTAAGCATAAAAAATAAGCAGGTGTTCAGTGGTACAAACACCATCATTTTTCAAGGACACCAACTTAGGCTATTTTTTTAGCCGTTGCTCGCAGATAAAAATAAACAACAAGACACCGGTTTATTTGAATAAGCATCTTTATTCTTTCAGCCTAAGGAATAGTAGGCCTATAGGAACTGTTCTTTACTATTGCACAGAGCTCATGAAATACAACTATGAAATATCAAAACTTTAAGAGGTGTGGTTTTAAAGTGTAACAACAAAACATAATATTTCCATACAAGCAATCGAGTGGTTGACCTTCTCCTATGTATAACATTTCTTACATTCTATTTCTCTCCCAGATTGCAAGAAGCACTCTCAGCGCCACCTGAAACTCTTGACGTGATTCGCTGATAAACGTACCGCGGAATGTCTGGTGACCTTGGCCATCACTTACTGCCAAAAGTGTTTCAACACTTTTTTTTTTTTTGCCTGCCACTAGACAGAAAGGTGTGGGGTAGGGGGGGGGGGGATGCCCAGCCCTTTTTTGCCGGCCACGTGGAATATGCAGCCTGCGATGCAGTAAGATATCGGTAAGGCGTAGGGCTGCCGCTGTCCTTGGTGACATCACGCCGTGTCCACCTGTGCACTGACAGCAGAAGAGATCTACTGACGCCCGCGGTCACCCAGATGGAGGGTAAAGCGCAGAGTTATCTCAAAATACCTGCAGGTATCCTACGGCAAAGAAAGTCTCAAATATAAATATAAACTGAGCTCTGTGGACACACAGTTTGTTGAATTCCTTAGTTACAGTCACATGATAACGTAATTGTATACACTGTATACAATTGTGTACATACCTGACAGTACTTCTTTATTTGAAAATTGAGAGTGTTCCTAGTTTAAGAAGCAAGAAATAAGCCTTCGCAACAACAACAATAATATTATTACCTCAGCTCCATTGCTCCCCAAAGATAACTAAATAAAGCGTGAGTGTGTGTGCCTGTGTCAGTAGATTTCAATTAGCCTGAATAAGATTATATTAATAAGAATATATCAGAAAATGAAACGTGAAAATGGTTTCAGTCCTATAAATAAGATGCACCATTTCACCGTGCAATTTCTGATGGTGCGTGTGTGTCTGCGTATCTTAGAAACAGCGATTTTAGTTCCAGGGCTTCTGTGTTCTAATTAGCAGTGCTAATTCAAGAGCTGCTGCCTTAAAAAAAAATAAAATAAGCTATCGACCAAATAAACTAAGTGATAATCAGTAACTAACATAAATTACACAAGGAACATAAAGTATAATCTTTTCAAAAGTGTTTAAATATGCAAAAAAGTAAAAATAAGTTGTCCAATGAAATGCATGTAGACACATAGAATATAACTCTCTGAGGCAATGATTAAAATATACTGTAGCAAAACAACTACGAACAAAGTCATATCCTGTGAGTCTTCTCACTGTGGGAAACGAATTCAGGTCTGAAATTAAAATGCAATGAAAGCCTGTAACATCACAGCCGACGTCAACCTGAAGCTTTCAGTCCTTCTGTGTCTCCGGTGAAAACCAGAAAAGTTAGGGGGACTTTTAGGCACAAAGTGAGGAAGCTGTAAAATAGGATGGACAATTATGAACCTAAGTTCATTCATGTCAGCAGTCTTGTAAGGTTCTTTTTCTCTTTCATTTTATTTTAACCAAGCTGTAGTTTGTTTATCCGGGGCCACCTTTGTATTACCAGCTGTTGCATCAACCTGTAACTGAATACTCCAGGTAGATACAAAAAAAAAAAACATCGTGCAGTGTTTCACAGTTTTCTATCTGAAAAGGGCTTCAAACCTTCTTTGAAAAGCTTCTTTTTTTCTCAAGTTTTAATGTCTCGTAGACTGTTTCATTAGCAGGTATATCGTACATTGCTGTGTAATAACAGACCGCATTCCTCCGGGCATTCCTGTTTCCTCCCACTGACAGAATGAATAAGTTATGCAAATCTGTCCGTAGTGTGTACCCTGTGATGGACGGGCCTCACATATGGGGCGACCCCTGTCATGAGCATTTGGATTAAGGCTCACCCTAATTCTTACTTTATAAGCGGTCGTGGAATATGGATTGGATTTTGCGTGTGATAATTATTTAGCTATCATACAAATAATTGTGTGAATGCTGATTTTGAATTAACATGTGGACTGGCTCAAAAGGCCCCTAAGTCTTGACTGAGTTGAGGTTAAAACAATAATTCTACAACTGCAGTAAATACAGTCAAAAGTGCTCAATTTAACCAAGTCATCAATCATAAATTCACTATCTGTCAAAAATGATATTAATCCAGCCTGATGTAATAGCACGCTGTAAATCTGCAGTTCCCTTCGGTTTGTCTACACATACAAGTCATTCTCATGTTTATGTGTGTCTTTCACAACTAAATCTATTTCTTTCTTAAATGTATAGAGCTCTGTTAATTAGAAGAGTAGTGTTTATTATTATTACTATTATTATTTATCTGGTCACTGTTGGAATGCAAGCTGACTTAGCTTAAGGACACAACCACGTCACTAGAGGAATTCCAAGGAAGGGGGTCGGGGTTTTAATTCTGGAATTTTCCCTTTTCAGGGTGAATGAGATCAGGGAGAGTGAGGGGTTAGTAACACAAAGGAAAAGGGGGAGGTCTTCAGAGCAGAGTACTGAGGGGGGAAAGAGCCTCAGCGCGTCCAATCAGGACAGCGGTACATAGAGTACTGAGGGGGGAAAGAGCCTCAGCGCGTCCAATCAGGACAGCCGTACATCCCACCTCTGCTGGAAACGTCACTCATTGCAATAATCAGGGAAAGAAAAAAATCAGCTGAGTCAGAGCCATGCGGTTACATGACTCCCTCTCCCCCCTCCCCCTGCCACGCCCTCACAGTCACCCCAGAGCTACTAGCTGCAAACCCCAATCGGACCTTAATGGCTACTTTTACAATTATTTTATTGAGTTTGCTGTATTTTGTCCTACTGAATTCCTCACAGTTCCGAGGCAAAGTCAATAATAATAAGAAAATCCCAATTCTGATTCGTGCAGAGACAGCGATGACATGAAGTAGCTCAATTTGATAAATTTAGACAGAAAGCAGTTTTAAGAGCTTACTTAACATTATACAATAGATGTAGATTTAATGTGAATTTTAAACTTTACATAATATTTACGCCTGGTGCTAACAGATAGTAGACAAATTATAGACACTATGGTTAAACCAGTTATGTTACTTACTCAAGTTACTCATGGAATATGAATGGAAACTAAAAACAGGAAAATGCACATTTTCATCTACCTCTCTTAGATTGTGTTAACCTGTAATACCAAGTTTAGTCAAAATTCAACAACATGGAAAATCTAGGTTCACGGTTCGTTCCCTTGTTTCACCTGTTAAGAACTGTGGTTAAGTTTCCCTTATTCTTAGAATATTACTGCGAGTTACCACTGTTGAATTAACCTACATTTAGTTGCCTAACTGAAGTTACGTGTCTATAGGGATTTACGATTTTTTTTTTTTTTTTACCCATTTTTAGAGGATGGATGTTTTACTGGAGCAATTCAGGTCAAGTACCTTGCTCAAGGGTGAACTATCAGCCTTCAGGTTATGAATTCCTGTCCTTAACCACAATGTTACTGTACCTGTTACCTATAAACGATTCTCACTCCCTGTATAAATTACACAGATATCTGGTACCTAAGATCTCTGGTATAAAGATTTCACACGACCAGGTACAGAGTTTGGAAGTGACTCTCTCAGCAACAACAGTGTGTGTCCTCATTCTTCAGTCAAACAGGCGATAGATTCATCCACATCATTTATCTCTCTCCTACAATCATTAGCATGGCAAGCTGAGTCTTCTGTGTCAGGGGACCCTACCCCTCCAATTTCTGAAGCTACGCAAGTGTTCGGACTGACTTACGAACCTCCCTTTCCCTGTCTTTTTAGATTATGCGAGTTGGTGCAGATTTACACTGCAGCAGGCTTTACCAGCAGCATAACAAACCACCCAGGGTTTCATAAATGCATTGTAATCAACCGTGTATGTTTTTAACACCTTCTGAGACAATATGCTGACAGACACCCAGAGAGGTTTAGCAAATGTGAAGTTGCACACAGCCTGTGGTATTATGCTGGGATCCAGACAAAAGTCAAAAGATTGGATTCGCTCCACATGCTATTCTTTTGGCCTAATTGGCACGCTTAAGTGTCTTTCTGAGGATTGTGTTTCTTCATAGCACAATAAACAGCGAAATGGGACTTCTGGATGCCTGACAGACTCAACAAATCATTTATTAGCTCATATTCAAAGTTAGCCCCCTGATATTCATTTTGGAAAACTATATGCACAGAAGAATGGTTCCACAACTCATATTTTTATTGACATTTATTGGTTAGCTTTCTAAACCAATTCATAAGTTATGAGAAAATACACATATATATATATATATATATATATATATATATATATACATACATATTTCCACCACATGTCAGCGGTCCTCAGTCAGCACCACGCAAATGGACAGCAAACAACAGGCTTCTCACAGTTGGCGTGGAAACCACATGTGGGCTAACAGGCTAACAGGATACGGCTGGCAGCCACTAATTACCCCAACCAGGGGGTGGGATTGTCTATAATCTGCACTGGGGAGGTGGGGAAAGCAAGCAGCTTATGTTTTTTATCCCTGCCCTAGTAGACAGCCCAGAGGGTGACTGTCATTCCGGGCCCCCTGATGGCTCGCTTTGGGAACAGCCATCGCTCCCTACTTTGCCGACCACACCCCCTGCATTGTCCTTCTCCTGTGTATTAATTTCCTGCGTCCCTAAATAAAACTCACTCCTCCCAGAGCATTTTCCTGCATCCACATCTCCCAGGCCCCCTCGCCTGCCATAATTTATTTTTTTGCTGACAAGAATTCATGTATTATTTTGTATTATGTATTCATGTCTTTTTTTTTATTTAAAAACAGTGAGTCTTTCAGCACATCACTTAAAATTAGCACTAAGCAATCCCTTTTTCCAAACATTTATTATCACCAGACATTTCAGGTCCAGAAAGTAAAACTCCTAAGATTTTGTTTCAACCGACCAGTCGAGCTTCAAGAGTCACAGTCTCAGATTACTCAAGTGGTCGGTTGGAACAAAATCTTGGACCAGATTTTTACTTTTTTGATCAGAAATTTCCATCCCTGATTATCACTTCCTGTTTAAGTCCATTTTCTGGTTTTTATATTCAGATAGATTGAGTTGTCCATTAAATACTATATGTTATACAGTTAGCCTGTGCAAATTAATCCATTGTTTCTTGAAACATCTATTCTCGACTTCACTCTGCATTTGATTTGGTCATAAAGTGTAATCATCTACAATTAGGCTACATATCAAGAATTATTGTAAATGGAAAATAATCCCTAAATACATTACAGTAGAGGGAATGGTTATAAATTATGTCTCTCCCCTTGTATTTAAACTCACAGCTTATGTATCATTAGCACAATGCTCTACTTGTTGAATTGCAGCAGCCTTTTAAATTACATTCCCTAAGCAATACCTGAGAGGTGCAGCTTAATTCAAAACGTTAAGTATGCTTTTGCTATTCTTATTAGGCTGGGATGAGCTGACCAAAGCAATTAAAGTGAATTAGCCTATCTAGATATCTGTCTGTGGATAAAAGTTATGGCCATAAAGAATCAGGATGAATTCATAGATGCAGTCTTACCAGTGTGACTTTTCTACATTCAAAATCTGAATTGGTATTTGTCATTGTTGGTGATTCAGCTGAGGTCGAGATGAACAATGACCTAATAATCACGAAACACTCTGGAATGAACTTTATAAGTCATAACTCACCAATAGGTCAGAGTTTTACATGCGGAAAGAAGCAACATGCAGCCACCTTTGACCAAACGCCGCCGTACGGCAAGTTTTCTAATAAGATACAGCTTGCATTCATCTCAGGGTCAAGTTAAGGACTTTGGTATTGATTCATGCGCCTTTCAGGAGCAGAATTTTTTTCAAGGCTAGACAATTCAACAGTAGAGTAAACATTGCAATACTATATAAATCACAGTATAGATTAAAATAATAAGGAAGCATTTAAATGGGATGGTTCTGAAGTACAGCAAAGGTCATGTGGTATACAATTCACTCATACTGTATGGACATAATAGTGAGAAAAATCTGTGTCCTTTCTGTCCCCATTCTTAACACGTATGTTATTGTAATCGAGGACATACTTAACACTCACCCTACAATGGATCTGTATAGAAAAGCCTGTGGGTGGTAGAGTTGATAGTCATTTCCACGTTAATGGAATTACTTGTGGATCGATCACATGCACGTCAAGCCAAACATATATAAAGTCAAAGATCACGTAATTCAAAGGCACTGGGAAGCTGAATAGGGACTGGATGGCAACTTCCGTCTAAACCGGAACTATCAGCTGAAAACGCGGCACACGTCTGACTGCCACTAGTTGTCATTACCGTCTGTTACTTGTTACAGCCTGAGGCTTCCGAGCTCAAGTCCCCTTTGCCGTATTGCACCGAAACACATACAGCTATCAGTGGAGTCAGACAATGTGGGATGCAAAAATAAAATAAAACATTGTTACGGAGAACAGCACTCATTACAGAGTTAAAGGTTTGCCTCATATTCACGGCATGTGAATAAAAATGTAGATTTCGTAATTTTATTTGTGTTTTAGGGTACTTGTACATGTAGCTGATTATGTGGTATTAACAAACTTATCAGCACTTATGGTTTGCTGCTTACTGTATGTAAATATGATGTGCAAATGGACATTAACAGTTATGTTATTTTGATTTACATTGTAGCAATTATATGCTTTCTGTGCTCACGACAAGGTCGGCATTTTATGAAGTCTACGGATGAAAGAGAAGTTGAGATTGAGGAGGTGTGACTGATTCGGACCCGTGGTGCATGCTGGGTAGATTTGCATCCCTGACACGCATACGCCTGCTTCCCGAAGGATCAATAACTCGCTTTCTTTCAAATTCAATCAGACGCAGTGACATCTTAATCGGTGTGATTCCCAAGAGACGCACATCTCCTTCCAAATCTGTCCCACTTTTCTGCATAAATAAAAAGAGTTCTTGACTTCTATTTGATTCAAAAACAATTAGTTGTCAGTATAAACAGCGTATCTGGAATTAATTATGTTGTCTGTTTCACCACCATAGACTAGGAGCGTGCATTTAAAAGGCTGTTTTAAAAATCTGAAAATGAGTTCTAAATTTTGACTTTCATCACCCGCTCTTATAGTGTCGTCAGTGTTTGCGATAATTTCCTTGCTGTATGACAGCCTAACTTCCACCTGCACTTATGGGCGACCTTCTGACATCCGAAATGCATATTTCAGTGGTACCAAACAGGATTCAGCAGACTTTTTGTTTTCTCCTCTGATCCTTAGTGTCCAATAGTGCATACATGAGTCTCTTTTCCTATCTAGCAGTAAATGCACCTAGACCCAAAGTTCTGACCTGGCACAGAGTTGTAGCTCTATTATGTCCAACATATTGCTTTCACTGCCCAACCCCCCCCCCCCCCCACTGCTTTTGTTCATCCCACATCCACTCCTACCACCCGCGGCAAGTGCAACAATGTGTTATAAACAGCCTGTCATTGCTTTTTAACTAAATCAGTGCAATATATGCATTTTTAACCTTGTTAATAAATCAGTGATCCATTGGCAGTCAAGAAACATTCTCTGCTTTTGTTTCCAAATCAAATTGCAGTTTATTGCCTCTCTCGTCTCTTCACATTGCTTGACACCCCAGTATGCCAATAAGTTCTATTATTATACTATTTGTCATTTACTATTTGTAAATCCTGTTTCACTTGTGATCAGATTCATATAGAAAAAAAAAGAATGTTTACATAATAACAGTATGAAATCACTTAGCAGCCACATCTAATGAAATTCTACATACCTGCCAATATACTTTTGTATTTTTAATGCTTGCGAAAGGGTTTTTCTGGATGTAGGCCTTTTTTCTTTTTTTTGGTAGTTGTTTGCATTTACTTTGTCTTCAAGCGTTCTTTCTTCTCACCTTATCGAGGTGCAAGTGTGGCCCAGTTTAATTTGACTTGCTATTGGCAAGGAGAGGTAAATTTAATTGATGTCCTTGTTAAGGAGTATTGACATTTCCTGAGGCACATCATCTGCCAGGAGAACCACACGTGGCCACAGCGGGTAGAATTTATCCACGGCAGCTCTGCTCTTTAAGGATGGATTGAAACCTCTGGAGGCGTCTCGGACGTTACTTGTTTTGGCAACTGTGGCAAAAAAGATGAGACTGACATCATTCCCTGCTACCTGCCATTGTGTGTGTGTGTGTGTGTGATTATGTTTATATTACATTGTGGGGTCCACCACAATGTGATACAAACCTGTTATTTTGACATTGTGGGGACCATTTTTCAGGCCAGTCAAAGATCTGTGAATGCAATCAAAAAACTAAAAATGCAAAAATCTCTTATTTAGTTTGGTTACTTATGGTCAAGGTTAGGGCTGGGTAGGGGTTAAGGTCATCATGTTGGGATTAGAGTCTTCCACATAGAAATGAGAGTCCCCACAAAGATATAATTACAAACCTCTGTGTGTGTATGTGTGTGTGAGTGATGGCCTTTTCTGAACATACTGGGACTGGGTAAGATCAGCTGCAGCACAAAAGCAGAAAAAATGTTAATGGGCGTGATGGGTTAATAGCCATAATGGATGTCATGACATTGCAGCAGACTGTATAGAGCTCTTTTCAATGTATTAGCGTCCAGACCTGCTTCACTGACACAAGAAATTCATGATTTTTATGTACCTGCAATTTGGGTATAAGGGGGCCTCGCATCCAGAGACCTTGTTCACGTTGTTACCATATTATCTAAGTCAGTGCCCATACAGGGTACCCAGGAGCGAAGACCTATCACAAGTTCTGGCTTGATTCTTAAATTTGTGAATCTGTGATTTTATCTACCGTAGGAAATAATGTCTAATTTGTATTAAACGTAGTAAGTTGAGGCATCTGCAAAATGGCCATTCTGCAGCACATGTACAGATACTTCAGTTGTTTGGAAAATAACTGATTTCTGTAGATGGAAACTATATAATTCATTGCTCAACAGTCATGATATGGTTAGTGGAGATAACATAGAGACGTCTGAATCACATTCAATATCAGTCATTTAGCCATAACATCACATAGTCAAATTGATGTAAAGTCTTTTCAGGATCGCACTCATAAGAATGTGAAACGCTGAATTTAAATTTCAGTCACTGACTATAAACAGAAACTCTGTTCATCTCAAATCTGAAATGCATGTAACCTCACAACTCAGTCAGTAATAAAATCCATTTTGCCGCTGCATGCTCAAACCTGCAGGCACAAGTAAAACAATTAAATGAAAAATGAGTGAGTACAATAAATTGGTAAGTTCAATTGCAAATGAACATTGTGTTTTGCTTAATAACCCGTAAATCAGTCCAAATAGTTGAAAACAGGGGCTTGGAGAGAGTATTTGAATTGTGTGGAAACCAGCAATTATTTATTAAGGTGAATCTGCAAGTGCAATAAAGGCATTGTGAGGTTCATATGGGGAAGGCAGGAGGTCAGCGCAGGTGGTAATTATCAAGTTTAATTAAGTAGAACATATCAGTCCAAGCAAGATAGGTATATTTAACAAAGGAAGGCTTCTTCAGCGTAATTGTGAAGTTGAATCGTGTGTTATTTAAGGCTGAAGAGGAGGAGGTTCAGAGAAGATAGATAAGTTGGCTGAAGGTATCAGGACCTTTACTGATGGCATCAAGGGGCCATACTCAAAGAAAAATAGACCTCCCTCCAACTTCTGGAATGTTCCTGCTAGGGTCATGGGTCACGTTGTATCCTTCTAGTCGACTCACGCTGGCCGACCTGCCCGTCGACGTACACAAGCAAACAGCATCGTGTACCTTTCAAAGGCAGAGCAAATATACCTACCAGGAGGGCCAAAGGTTTTCTACAGGAAAACAATCTCAGAAGATAAAAAGATAAAACTATACACGAGGATGACTGTCAACAGATCTAATCAGATTTGTATGTCTTTTCAATTTTTAGGGGTGGACGCCAGTATGAAGTTTGGTGAGACAACTGGAACCAAATCAACAGGAATGTATTGCATCAATACAAAATAACAAGATATGCAACCACTGCATCGCTGATTAGTTACTGTGTCTATTCAATCGCATGTTGCTGACTTCCTATAAGGTATGTGAATGGATGTCATCACTGTCCTATGGAAACAAACAGCTTACGTCCACTTTTTGATGATTGCGAAAAATTATCATAAATGGAATGTAGTTATTTCCTTCCGACTTCTAATAGCTTTAGACATGAAATTGACCAATGAAAACATGTTTTTTGAAACTAGATATTTAAACCATATTTATGTTTGACCACAATTAGTTAACGTTCGTATTCATGGTTGGTAGTATGGATTACTTTATATTGTTAGTTTTAACAACTTAAAGTTGAGAGCTCGCTGACTAACATCACTGATGATTGTTAATTGTTTGATTCTTGTTGTCACGTACGTATTTGCCTGGTTGACAATGATCCATGTAAGTCCATCTAAAGCATTAAACCATTCACTGATGGCTGTGCAAAGATAGGTTTCTGTTTATAGTGATAAGAGTGTCCCATTACGTGGTTTTAGGGTAATTTTCTAAAGTAGTTTCTGAGGAAATGTATTTTTTCACGCTCCTGAAATAATGAAAGTTTGGAGATGCGTGGCTTTAATCAGACAATGACGATATGTCTGAACAATCTCTGAACATCCAAAACAGGCAGGAACAGATTTGCATTTGTGCTTCTTCAAGGCACGCTGATGCCCAGAGGTACATTTATTACTAAGTGGGTCCCTTTTGTGTTCCATTGGCCTCCCACATTTCCCCTTAACCTGCTCCCAGTCTCTGAACAGATGGTGTTTCTTAAAGGTACGGTCCACCCTCATACGCTCCTACATTTCTCTCTGAAACTCTCCCTGCCCTCAAAGCCGGAATCATAAGTCTTTCACTGATTTTGCATCGCTCACTTTTAGATTTTCTCATGCAGTTGAAAAAAAAATGAGGAATCACAGGAACACAAAATTCTGCAAACTACCACAGGGAATCATGAACGATGAGGAATTTACCAAAAATATGTAGCTGTACGTAGCTGTTTCTAAAAGCTGTTTCTAAAAGCTGTTTCTAAAAATATCCACTCATGATAACTCAAACCTGACATAAGCTGGAAAATTTCCAGTCTTCAATAACAGTTACTGATGTTATGTTTTATTGTACAGTTTGTTGTAAAGTGCGTGGCCTGGTGATGTTAGATAAAAGACCTTGTGGATATATGTGCGTATTAATTGCACAATGCAGTGTACAGTTGGATCTATGCATGTGGTTTTCATGCAGTGCAATTTGTTAAGGCTAAATGCCAAGGTCAACTTGCATGTAATTAGTCAGAAACGTCACTGCACTCCCTACTATAGCACACCTGCGCACAATTAGGACAACTCATGTGTTATACATTATATATCAAGCAATTCATCTGCTTCCATAAATGTACTGTAGCTTCATTACCTAGTTTGCAGTTTACAGAGGGAAGCTAGTTAAAAGATTTTTCTGTTCCAGCCCACATTTCCTATGGTTTATACAGTGGTACCTTAGAACACAAGCTTTATTTGTTCCAGAAGGCTGGTCGAGTATGCAAATGAATTTAATCCCTTCCAGACCCCCAAATGATTGCCTATTTAACCCTACCTACCTACCAAACTCAAGATAAAAAGCATTAACAATCAATATAAAACTAATACACAGCTGAAAATGCACTCATACAAAAGCAATAAACGTGAAGTAAATGAGAATTTTACCTGTATTGAGGTGAGCTGATGGCACATTGTCAGTGGCAGGTGGAGTGGGGGGGG
>JAODLC010000054.1:7486895-7498921 GCA_026781145.1 Hippopotamyrus pictus | reverse complement strand
GGGGGGGGGGGGGGGGGGGGGGGGGGGCCGCAATCAGGAGAAGAGGACGTTCTTTCACTCAACTGTTGCCACATGAGGTTCTCCTACTTTTTTCCCTCTCACCGACTACCGAAAACGACGCCTAGACACCAATGGTGTCATGTGACTATTCACTCTCTCTCTCGGAAAACACAGATATAAAGTGTCACGACCAAACTGGGCCGTACCACCCAATACCAACTTTATTGCCCTTGGATCACTGAATCCACTTGAAAAGACATCATGGGGAACGGATGATCGACAGGACTTGAGGCAGTTGACTGGATGCAGGAATCGGGAAGACGATGGGCAGACAAATGGGAAATGCAGGAGACTGAAACCAACCAGGGGACTGGAATCCAATTCCGACCCACTGGGAACCAGTACGACTGGAGAAAGGAGGTGGTGACAGCAGTGCTCGCCAAGCCACCCAGTGAATTAACGTACATCCACAAACCCCATAAACCAGCAACGTACGCGGCTAGAAATAATGGTGGCCAAGGAGGTGTGATCCCGCTTTACCTCCTCAGTCAGGAACCGGGACAGACGCCCCTTGGCAAGCAGCCAGAACGGACAAGGTTGCCGTGCGCATCCACTCCGCACGCGATAAAATCACCAGCTGGGTGGACAAACGCAGAGATGAGGAGCACAGAACCAGAAAGCGCAGCCTCACACCATGACGGGTCAGCAGGACGAAAACCCAACCGGTACACCTGCCCACACCCGACAGTGCGGCCTTGTAAGCTAGAAAGAGTCACTTAGCAATGAAGGACTTTTCACGGAAGGTCGTGGGTTCAACTGATTCTCTTGTTGCACCTTTGAGCGAGTTTTAGCACTAAGACACCGATCAATGCACCGTGCGAAATTCTGACAATCTTTATTTTTCTATTCAAGGTTCCGCTTGAAAAGTTTTGTATTCCTAAAGTTGGTGGACATTAACTACAAAAGAGCAAAATATTGCCGTAATACAGTAACTCCATTTTCTTCTTTGTAATGCATAAAACAGCCTCGGCCTTTAATTGTTTTCTGAGAAAAAAAGGAATGTTCTTTCAGGTGAAATACAGATACAGCCAGGCACCATCTCTCTCTCTCTTGTAAAAAGTATTACGATTCTGTTTCACAAATCTGTTTCACTGCTGTATTTAGTTTAGCTAACTACATATTACAAAAAAAGCAATTCCAAAAAGTGACATAAACGCATCTCCAGTGAGATCCATGACTCCTTTGAGACTTCACCGGCTAAACTTTTAATACAAAAGAAACACATTAATTAGTGCAATTGTTCTCTCTCATCTTCACATATTGACTGACCTTGTTGACTCCTTGGGGCGGCATTTAATCTTTCCATTCATTGGCCATGTTGATATGCATAATTGGGACCGATCCAGCTGGTGATTGGTTATCTGCAGCCAGGCAGCCAATCGGGAGATGCCCTACTTCATTGATGCTGATGCGTTGGCCCTCCTCTAGACAATCCAGCATCAATGCCTCTCATTGCAGTGGTGATTCCAAAAATGCTAGGGACCCTCAATAAAGCATATTTATTATGAGTTGCCAACCTGACCCATACTGTTATATTCATTTGGGAGCAATAAATACTCTTGTATTTGCTCATCCGCCCTGGCTTGCATCTATTTGAATGCATCATAGAGCACCCTCTACTCTAATTTCGGAAGTGGTCCAGTTAAACCAATTTAACTGTAAAGTAATTATACCTAATGTATGAATGTGTAACAGTGTGGTCGTGTTTATTCCTGCTATGCTATATCCCGACATGTTGTTGATTTTAAATTATGTATATATATATATATATATATATATACACACACACACACACACACATAAATGATAAATGATTAGAATGGGGAGGACTTAATTTAGGGTGTTTGCAGAATTTATATACTGTATATAGTTATGGATCAGATCGTACTTAATTCTATTATAGGTTCTTTTTTTTAGCATCGTGATATATGTTCTTCAGGGGGCTTAATGTAGAATAAGCATGATGCGTATTAATATGTATTAAGTCTAGAAATAGGATGGAAAAAAGTCATTCTGCACCCCCTGTAAAGACAGTATTTTGACGAGGAGATGTGTGAGTAACAGAGGGTGTGACGTGGTCCGTAATACTCTGTCAAGTATCCCACTCTACTGCTGAATTCTATCTGCCGGTTTTCATTTCACGAACTTGAACACACACAGTCTTAAAGGTTATCTTCAGCGACAAGATCTATGTTGCACGCCTAATTGTTTGAAAGCACTGGGTGCTATTTATGATAGTTCCAGGAATTAAACGAAAATGCCAGTCCCATCCCTGCAATTTGCAGCATTTAGATGCAGGATGTCCGTTACTCAGATAAATATATACACCAACGTTAATGCTCAAGATGCAAGATAGCGCCTATATCCCCATTGCATTGACGGTGTGGGTATTAGCTCATAAAGCTTGTCTAGCGTTGCCTTTCACATTTGATGGCACATTACTGCATGCAGTGGTGGAAAGTTCAGGTCCAGAAAGTAGAGATCCAGACCAGGGTTTTGTTTCAACCAACTAATTCAGCATAAAGAATCACAGGCACAGACTACTCACCCGATTGGTTGAAACAAAACTTTCTGGACCTGAACCTTTTCCACCTTCTGATTGCATGTCAGGCCCATCTAATCTTACAGTAACTAAGCAAATGAATAACAGCAAATATCAAATGCATGAAAATTAGGTCAAAGCTGCAGTAGTGTTAGATGCCAGTTAGATTTAGAGGTAGCTCCTTCACCCCTGGTCTCTTCTGTTTGCCTCCTGTATTTCTATGTCATTCCCTGCCAACAAGTTTCTGTTCTGCACTTCCATTTAGCCTGTTGCAGACATAGTCTTGGAACAGACATGCCTTAGGCTGTTTAGGTGATCAATCACATTTGGAATAAAAACAAAGATATATTTTTTATAGTCACCTACATTATAGATTACAGCCCACTTTGTTTTGTTTTATATAACTGAATGTCTTCTTTGTAATATTTGTATTTGTACCATGTATGTACATTAGGTTTCGCCAGAACCTACTCAGGTAAATTGTTATCCTCCTGCAGGTTAAGTCACTAATTTGGCGCCAATTCTACTGTTCAGTGGCCCAACAGGAAACTGTAACCATGCTGCACACCATCCCACTGAAGCGTTGATTTACTTGTCTCTTTCTCTCTTGAGTTTGAGAACACTGATGTGGAAGACCTACTTAGATTTTGGAGAGTCATATTTTTTTAAGATAATTGGCAGACCTCATTCCACTAAGAACTTATATGGTCTTTGCATGTCTGTCAGAGACTTACTGGCACCAGTAGGTAAAAAGAAAAAAGACCTTTTCTTCTGGCAGTAAGTCACAATGTCTACTGCAAGTTGCTGTGCCTTTCTTTGATCTTTAACTATATCTTTCTTTTGCACCCTTGCAATATTGTATCCAGCTTCTGTAGCACATTACAGGCTGCTGTCTCAGTGGCCACCCTTCTTCTCTTTCTCATCTTCTTTCGCTCTCTGTATGTCTCTCTCATCCTTCTCTCAAATATACTAGGGCCTACAGCTTGCCTCCAACGTGGTAATTCCAGTGAGTTATGTTCAGTTATGTTCTGTTATGTTCAGTTATGTTCGGTTATGGTCAGTTATGTTTAGTTATGTTTAGTTATGTTCAGTTATGTTCGGTTATGTTCAGTTATGTTCGGGGACCTCGCGACAGCTAAACAGCATTTAGCCTTATCCCAGTCATTCCCATTTTTAGAGGTACTGTCACCTAAACATGCTGGTTAGCTGTTCCATATTCATTGGAGGGCTTCCCAAAGCAAGATGCCTTTCACCTCAAAATCTTGCCCATTGAGCATTTATGTAATTTTTTGTCATATTAGAATATATATAAACTGAGTCACTCAAAATGAAATCAAGATAAAATGGTCAAGAATAATATCCAGAGGTGGAAAGTTCAGGTTCGGGACATACAAATCTAGACCAACCAACCTGTTGAGTATAAAGTGTCACAGTCACAGAGGACTCAACTGGGTGGTTGAAACAAAATCCTGGTCTGGATTTTTACTTCCTGAACCTGAACTGTCCACCTCCGGTATTATCAGAGATGGCGGCAGAACAGAGTGAACACTGTGAATATGGAAGTCATTCCCATGTTTATGCTGTGAATGGGGCTCTCGCCAACCCCGTCCTCCAGAAGGCGGCACGTGTCGGGGGGCCGTGTATCATAACGGGCCCCCAACCCAGACCAATTCAGTTATTTCCAAATTTTGTTGGGCTTCCATCTCTCTGTTTAGGGCCCTTGTAATCCCCCTAACTACCCCCCATGGCACCCCTGGGCATATATATGCAACCCATGTAAAAGCAGAGATCTGTACTGTATATTCACAGCAACTAGCATAATCATTCATGACTCAGATGTAGCTAATTCTAGCTAGAACATCCACAGTTATTTGCACGGAGTATAATGACGACTGAATGTACCTGCAGTGCATTTTTTTTTTCAGGAGAGACTCATCCCTAAATATCTCAATACATATTTGGCAAGTGGAGATGTACTTTTCATTTCCCAAAAGGTACTGACTATAGGATATTGTATTGTGAACAATTAATAAACCTGTCTCTCCTTTTTTAATTATTAGGAAATATCATTCAAGGTGTGCTCTAATTAAAAATGCAGTAATTAATCAGAATGTGCCATTAATCTTTATGGTTATAGTGTCGCCCGGGTGATATTCAGGACCTTGGCAGCAGCTACTTAGACAACTTTACTGCACGAGACGCTACTCCTTTGGTCTCGTGTGACTGGAAATCTAACCAGATATTATATGACTTGGCATATGGGCGTCTCAGGATGCACCCTGGTTTCTGTCCTGTGCTGGTCGGCATCAGTCTGGGCTCTTCGGATCAGCAGGATAACCAGTTAGAAGGTGGATGGATGGATGGACGACCTGGAATACAGGTGGTCCCCAGGTTACAAACAAATTCTGTTCCCTAAGTCTGTCTTTTAACCACAATTGTAGTAAAAATAATAATACAGTATAAATTAGTAAAAAATAATAATGCAGTACATAATACAGTAATGAAAAAAGTAACTACATATGATTCTGTAGTGTACGTCAAGCCGATGAACAGCTGAAGCCGCACGATGTTTTCAAGACTGTTACAAAGTAGCCAGTGCGTTCATTATTACAAACCATTATATTTATCCCAAATTTTTAATGTAATAGACTTTATGACCGTCTGTTCGCAAGTGCAAGTCGCCCGTACGGAGGACATTGTTTGCCCGGGTACTGCCTGTATACAAGGAATATTTCTTTGGAAATCCTATCACATTATATACCACAGACAGTCCATCCAAAACAGATGCTTGATGAAAGTAGCCAAGATTATATGTTGTTAGATTTACATATGCAGGAGCCTACTGTATCAGTCTGACAGGGACCATGTTTGTCATTGAAATGCACTGGTGTGTGGCGGGTTTGCTGTAAGGTTAGAGGAATGCTTATGGTATTCTAATACTGTGTCTTGTTTTTATACCTTGTACGCCATCACCTTTGTGAGGGCTGGGTGATGTCAGGGTGGATATAGCCAGGTGACCCACACATCCAGGCATCTTCTCAGTATTCCAAATTATACTTGACGTTAAAGACGTTAAGGTATTAAATGATATTGTTTTGTTTCCTTTTAAACCCAGTCTACTGGCATATAAAACATTTCTAATAAATACCTTATGAATATCTCATGTTTAAATGCTTCCATTATATGTAAGTTAAGTATATCATGTGATCAGAATTCTTGAACCGCAAAAGACTGATTTACGCTACGGATCTGCAGCGCGAAATGGAAAGAAAGGAAGAGAAAAAGGAAGATTTTACAGAAAATTGTAGGAATTCCAGCCAGCAATAAAAGGAAGTCGGGCCTTCCCCAATATCGGGGCTTTGTAAGTAATATCAGCAGTGTTCAGCAAGGTCGCAGCTGCGGTCTGCTCCGTGACCTTTACCTCGCAAAGTTTATTTGCAGCGCGGTCCGACTCCAGAGACATTAAGCGATGGACCGAGGTGGTGAAGTTAAAGAGGATTACGTCGTGGCTGCAGAGCCATCTGCGGCGACAGAAGCTCCTCGGCCCAGAGCAGCCGGTATAATGTCTGGCTGGGGAAGCGGATAACAGCTGTTCATCTTCAGAGATCAACTGGACCTTTTCGCTTTCAAAAATCAATTAAATATATCCTGAGGAAAATCGTACAAATGGAAAATACGGTACGAACATGTAAGTCGTGCTCCCCAGTAACAAATAAGTTCATAGCGATTTTTAATAATCAAAACATCTCCCTAATACTGGAGCTCCATGCCCGAGTAATAAATGATATTCCATATATTATATTCCCCCCCCCCCAGGAACGTAATTATGGGCTTGGTTTTGCAAAATGTGTTATGCCCTGTTTACTGGAAAAAATTGTTTACTAATGGAGTTATTCTGGGAATAAATAAAATATATGCATGATCAAAGTATTTGTGGTAGGGATGATCTTTGGGTAATACTGGGTTGGACTGGTCGAATTACTGAACACAGTGCGTTGACCGTGGTAGAGAACACCTGGGCGATGGAGAGCTTACGTTCATCCTGAGTTCACCTTCGTCCGCGCCTGATGCTGGCTAAATCGAGACACTTCCCTTCTTCTTATTGCCATCTCCACGGCCGCAGGGAAACTTCTGTTCTTGACATTTTTGTTTAAGTGTCGGCAATAATGAAACGTCAAGCAGACTTAAAAGTCAGGAAGCTATTAAGCTTCAAAAATAACTTCCTCTTCACATGCAAATGATGTGATGTCAGGGGAGGGAATCGGGAGAGGGGAACGTGGCGATGTCATGCAGAGATGTATGTCGTGTGTTTTTTGTGCGAGAAACGTCAAACGGCGAATGGTGGCATCCGTTACAGCGGTCGAGTCGTCGCTCTTTCTGCTCAGCGCCGCTGCATGAAATTAGACCTGATGGAACTCACAAAGATTGAAAGGAAGAAAAAAAAATACTGAAAACAGTTTATCCAATTTCATTCCAAAAAGAATCCTTCAGGGACTTTTTCCCTCATTTCATCTTAAATGTCTGCATTGTGGCGCATTGCACAGCATTGAGGAGTTTTATGTTATGATAATACCAATGTATAATTTTAAGGATTTTATAAGGAGTTTTCAAAATATGACATACTGAAGAAACAGTCTGTTGAGTGACTTTTTCAATTTTTCCGTTCTAAAATTGCTCAACCAGTATCAGAGGGTGGTTTAAAGCATACAGCAATAAACAAAGTAAAATATTCATTTGGACCTGGTGCTGGGGAAATGAACAGGCAGGTCCAGGCCATCAGGTTAGTTTACTGGGGATTAGAGAGGAAAACGGCTGACCTTCATGGTTATGAATGCAAACAGAGATCAGGCTGAATGGAAAAACCCATCACGCCTGGTCACCTGACTCACCCTCTCTATCAATCTACAATGCATACTAACACGAAGCCGTATTCTTTGTTCTGCGTGTCGTCAAGTATTATTACTAAGCAGCTATGAGGAGACACCACATAAGAAAGACCGTTTGATTTCCATTGTGGTGGCGATAGTTTTATTTTTTAGTTAGGGTCATTGTTTTTTGTATTCGCCCATTATTCTAAGTGATTTTCCCATAGAAACTAAGTCATTAAGGCACTAAATAGGCTTTAATGATGTTCTAAAAACAGCCAACACTTTCAGTTTTGATAATGTTTACTGTTAGGCGTACTTTTCCCAATTATTTCTTAATTCCTTGGGAATTACAGACGACTGAAGAGCCGATCCACGTTGCACCATCGGAAGACAGTTATATGAGATCATCAATATTGAAGGAATGAATATTTTCCCTTGGTGTGTACTTCCGAAACAAGTCGGCAGTAGTTTGTGAAAATTATTATATGTTTTATCAAGTTGGAATGTGCTCTTCACGTCTTCTTCTTACACAGTGTTACTCATTAGCTGAAAGGTGAAAAGACCCATTGAGGAACTGAATCAGGTGATGAAAGAGCAGAGTGCAGAGATGTTCTGGTGTTATAGCTGCGTAAATCAGTGGATAACTACCCCAAGAGTTTGAAAACTCTTAAGTTTTAAAACACAGGAGAGTTATTTCAGGTAATTATATTATCTGCATGGATTACAAGGGGTTAAGCTATAATTGAGGACAGGCTGTACATGCAGTGCATACAGAATATATGGGTTTTTTGACTGATTCATTCAGTTCTGTTCTTGCCATTTTGCTATTAATCACAGTCGTAGTCACTGGCTCCCAAAGTGACAAACACAAATGTTTGCTGCTTTATGTTATTGCAATGGTGTTACTAATTAAAAAACACCCAGTGATACTTGTCCATGAACTTTGTAACTCAGAACAGCTCTTGTAGAACTGCAATTTTCAATCTATGAAAACTTAAAATGAATGTTCTACTTTAAAACCTCTGGTTGTTTCTAGCGTGATATATATTTTTGTACAGGAATGAAGTAATGATTTCTGTTATAAAACCAATAAATCTGCAGTCTTTTTACTGAATTTAGCAAGTATCCCAAGAATTTCTGTGAACACTGTATAATAAAAACAAGCTGAATTCTGGGAAAATAAGTCTTTGCATGGAGGTTTCGAATCCTTCTATTTTTTAATAAAAGCATCTACAAAGAAGCCAAATATTATGTCAGCCATAGCACAATGACTAAATTCTGAGTGGAAGCGAAAATAAGCTAAAAAGATAGAAGAATAATCATTTTGGCAAAGCCGCTGAGAGATTCTCAAATAGCCATCTTGTCTCCTTCAACCATTTTCATTCTATTCATCCATCCATCCATCTTCCAGTTGCTTATTCAGTAGAGGGTCGGGGGGGCTGGAGTCTATCCCAGGCAGCATATGGCCCAAGGCAGGGGGACACTCTAGTCTGGATGCCAGTCCATCACAGGACACACGCTCACACACTATGGGCAATTTAGTGACGCTGATTTGCTTAACTGCATGTCTTTAGACTGCAGGAGGAATTCAGGGAAGCGAACTGAAAGCCACTTGGAGAGGAGGTGAAACCTGGAGAATCACACGTCCGGAACCACAGCTCCTGATGTCTGAGACCACAGAGCTACTGAACCACAGTCCTATGCGTTCACTCATTAATATGTCTAAAAGACGTACGGACTTATCTGCATGTTCTCCAACAGATCTGAAGTTCAGGCGAATTGGTAAGTCTCTATTGCCCGTAGTATGTGACTAATATCTAACCAAAGGTGCATATGCTACAAAATACTGATTCCAGCACCAGTGGCCGGGATCATTTGTATCAATGAGTCTTACAGATTCCACAGATTCCACATTCCCTGCAATAAATATTGGTTTCTCCTGTTTTGGTTCACCCCTATTACCCCGGAGACCAACAGTCATCGTCCCCATAACCCATAATCACCTCCTATACAAAAAGTCCCCCTTTCTGACCTGATTCATCAGTCCTGCGTTTAGTTATTTTCCCATTGCATCCATGACTTGGCTCGTATTCCCGCTGTGGCTCATTAGCTCACTCTCACCCTTTCCCTGTCGAATCCTGAAACAGAAACACATGACGCGACCCTATCAGTTTCCCCAGACATTCACAGATTACTTTCATGAATGAAATATCTGTGATTTGTTGATTGCTAAAGTTAACTATCCAAAGTGCATGCATTGCGAGGTATATAAAGGCCTTTAGTAACACAAATCATTGAATCATATCCCGTACAAGGATGGTTTCCAGCTTTTCGACCATTTTCTGGCTGTGTTCCTGTGCTTATTAACCTAAATACGCAGTATGTCAAAATAGCAAATGCTTGAGCTGAGGTCTTTCAAATAAATGCTTCTTTATTTGCACATCGGAATGCTTCTCTTTGCCTGCCCTATCTTGTTCTCCATTGCTTGCGGAGTCCCAGTGCAGGGTCAGCCAACGTGCAGCGCCCCTGCAGGTCGGGGTTAAGGGCCTTGCTCAAGGGCCCATGAACATGTGACTCTTCTGCCAAGGCCGGGGATCAAACTGGCATTCTTCTGCCGACGGGCACAGAGAGTCAGCCCGCTGAGCCACTGACCACCCGCCTTTCAGTCATATGTGACTGAGAATTAAGCATGCCATCACATGATGATACTGGCTAGCTGGCATGAAGCGAAATGAGCACTTTTGACAAAATAACTCGATTTCTATTCCGGCTTAAAACGATTTGCAGCCCCCAGGGCATATCGCATCTCTGAGCCCACGAATGACGGGCCTGCACGGGTTTGTTTAATTAAGTTCCGCTTACTGTCTTTTAGCCGAAACAGTATTATTGAAGAACATCTCAGCTTCATTAAAAAGGCTTTAGCCGCAGAGATAATTTGCTCTTTGGGTGTCTCACCCAAGAAACAGGGCTATCAGTGGCCATAAGCATTTATGATATTTTTAATAGCTTTTCTTCAGACTGGAGCACAAAATTTTATTTAAAATTTTTTTTACCTGCGTTCACTAGTAGAAACAACGGTGCATTCACAGCTAGGCGGTGAACATTGTAATTAAAAGCCCAAGGTCAGTAACACGGATTCTCTGTAATGGTTAATTGTGACTTTTTATCCACTCGTTAAGTCGAACGTGTAAATTGTTCCTGTCTGCACTCACGTCTTCCGAACGTCAGAGATTAATCGTCTGTGGTCTGTATCTATCCCCGGAGTCTTGTCCAAAGAAGCTTCTGGATCTCGCTGACTGCAGAAACACACGCCCAACAGTCACTGACATATGCTCAATGCTGGACCTGCCATCTGGATATTCTCTGATGCTTGCACAGCTGGTACGGAGACAGGCAATGTTTGTTTGTCATTTTCGTGACAAGGGGGGGAAAAAAATGGCAAACACAAACACCGCTTTCTACAAATTGTCATGTGTGAGGCGATAGGCACTTGACCCCCTGCTTTGGTGGTCATGTGACAGGAAACATGTTTACTGCAGCCCTGTAACATAAAATCTTCTGGCTCTTAATTATGCCAGGTGCGTGCACGTGTCCTGCCAAAAGGCCTGTACACATTACTGCCGCACTGAGGATAAACAGGGTTATTAAATATGCATGGATGGATATACATAGCATATACTGTAAATATGTTTATTTGTCTTCACACTTGCGGGGGCCACACATTGGCTCAGTGGGTATTCTTTACACCTCGCACCTTGGGGGCTGGGGGGGTTTGATTCTCACTTTCACTGTGCAATTGGACGGTTCCTATGCTCTCTGTCCTGAGCAGGTTTTCTCTAGGTAATCAGTCCAGCCGCATGTGTGAGTGCAGACTTTTGTATGGCGTTGCCTGGGCTGTCCCATGATGCAGAGCAGGATAAGGGTTCTAGAACAGCGTTTCCCAACCCGGTCCTTGGGGAACCCCGGGCTGTCCACATTTTTGCTCCCTTCCAGCTCCCTGACAGACAGCCCACATTTTTGCTCCCTTCCAGCTCCTGCAAAAATGTGGAATCGCAGGGAGCTGGAACAAAGCAAAAACGTGGACTGTCTGGGGGTCCCCGAGGACCAGGATGTGAAAATAGATGGATGGATGGATGGATGGATGGATGGATGGCCTTTCAGTATTTTAATAGATTTGCCACTGTTACATATGTGTATGATGCTTTCAGTTTATACTCACATTCTGAGATACATTTTGGGAAAAAAAACAAATTGAACTGAACAGAATAAATAATAAGAAGTTCTCAGAGAAAACCTCTTTGGTCTCACTCCCACGCCCAGCATGTACCATTAAACATTTTCCCTCCATCCATTTATGTTCCCGCTCTCTACTTACCCTGCGCTGGGCCACTGTGTTCCTGGAGCCAATCCCAGGAAACACGGGGTACAAAGCAGAGAACCAGGGACACGATGCCAGTCTATAAGAGATAGCACGCATTTACACGATGCCAGTCTATAAGAGATAGCACGCATTTACACGATGCCAGTCTATAAGAGATAGCACGCATTTACACGAT
>JAODLC010000054.1:7436694-7467609 GCA_026781145.1 Hippopotamyrus pictus | reverse complement strand
GGGGCGGGGGGGGGGGGGGGGGGGGGGGGGGGGGGCTACGCCAGTCCATGCCCCCCCTTGATGCAGGGCCTACGTTATTAACATATTACAAGCACTTTCCATATGAGATGAAAATGGTGTTATATATGTCTTGCCATAGAGATTCTCCGTTAACGTATTAGCTTACTTGGCACAGGTTACTAACAAATCACAAGGCCGCCTTGATGTTAACATCCAACTGTTTAAATTAAACAACGTAGTTATTATAAGACAGATCATAAACTTGGACAAACAATATATGTTATCGCACCGCTTCGGAGTTAGAAATAACAGCAGTAATGTAATGACTGAATTTAGCAGCTTTATAATGTTTTCATACATTCAGAAATTCATTGTTTTTACACTTAGGAATCTGTAAAGAAATACTGAAATTCTAAAAACAATCATATACTGTTTTGGGTGTTTATAGAGACAAATGTGAGAAAGACAGCAAGGAAAAAAATTACGGAAATCGTTAAAAAAAAAAAAAAAAAAATTACGAAGTTCTGTTATGTTGAAATTTAAATTTGTCACTCCTGTCATGAAAGATCTAATTTACTTGTCTGTCTAGCTCTTTATCTATTCATCTATCAATTTTTATAACCTCTTACCCAGTAGGCTTGAAATGACTTACATCCATTTCAGTTCTTCATTAAGGGCTCTTTGGTCGTAGCACTTTAGCGATGTGTTTAATAATTATTTTTCCGCTCTGGAAAAGCTGATGTATAGGAAATGTTCTCGCTCACTGACACGCACCACACCTGGAATCATATGTGTTGTACATGAATGACCAAGAAAACACACAAAGCCACTCCATCCATCCATTCGTCCGTCTATCCATCTATCTATTTTCTATACCCGATTATTGGCACCCTGTCCTCGGTTATTCCCTGCCTTACAGGGAATACTGTAGCTTCCAGGACAGGCTCTGCATCCCCACAAAGAAAGCCTTAACCTTTACATGTACTGCATAATAACAACAATAATTTATATGAGCACTGCAGTGAACTGCAGCAGGAAATGAAGTGTAAAAGTAAATGGGTGTACAAAAGTTTCATACACAATGCACAAAAATTATCTTTACAGTGGCAGTAAGTCTGTCAAAATCAGAAAAATTGGCCCATATATTTATAGTTGTGCCTGAATACTAAGCTCTACCCAGCACACTTAACCTTTGCATTTTGTCACAGTCTGATCTGTACCTTTACGATTTTCTACATTTCGGTGAGGCTTCAGCAGCCGTTTCCATTACATCCCTAAAAGCAGTAATATGCAGAAACGGTAAAACACAAGCCAGCTACTGAGGCTTAAAGCGTACAGAAGACGCCGTCGTGCCGTTTTAATGGCCTGTGAGAAGATAACTTTTGTGTCATAAGTTTAATGTTGCGTTACCCCGTAACGTGGGAGTAAGTATCTTTTGCCTTGAAAGGAATTGGATGTGACGGCCGCACTTATTTTTTTGAAACACAAGAGCGGTTTCACAAATGGAAGCAGAGCCGCGATGTGTGGCACTGTTGCTCAGAGGTCCTTACATTTTGGATTCGTAACAGGCAGTTTGGTAGCCGGCTATATATGGTCAATTTAACTGGCAGATTTATGGTTGTGTGCACACTCATATACACTCACACGCGGGCAGAAACTCGCCTCCATCATTAACCGCTGCAGCATGCAAGGTTTGCCTTTATGAATTTATTGAGCTAAATAATAAAAAAGCAATTCCATTAAAAATGTCTCGAGCTCAATAGCATTCCCGAAGATTGCCATAGCAGGAATCAGCAGTACAGTAATAGCATTTCATTTTTGTTGCATATCATTTCATTGAATAGAATGAACTTAATGCTATTGTAATGTCCAATTGCGCTTTAATTCTGGTGTGAGAGCCCATTTTGTAGAGCGATACTGCCTGACAGAGTTTAGGAGGCCATTTTCATTCATGGATTAAACTGAAGATTTGAGATGCTTTATTTCCAGATTTCACATTCAGTCAATTGGTTTGATAATTGTGAGCCAGTTGTGAAAAATTCACTGATTGCAATAGTGGCACTGCATCTGCAGGGCTGGTGGGCTGCCCCTCTCCTTCCTTCTGTGTGTGTGTGTGTGTGTGCGTGCGTGTGTGTGTGTACAGTATGGAGCCTGCATGTTCTCCCTGTGTCACACAGGCTTCCTCCAGGTTCTCTGCTTTCCCGCCTCAATCCAAAGACATGCAGTGAGGCTAATCGGTGTTTCCAAATTGCCTATAGTATGTGTGCGTATTTGCCCCGAGGGGAAGTGGTACCATATCCGAGGCGGACCCGTGCCTGGGACAGGTTCCAGATCTCCTGCAGCCCTGTACAGCTTAAGTGGCTAGAAGATGGATGGAATATATGGACAGTTCCCACAGTTTTAAGGTCAAACCGAGCTTTACTAACTTTCTGAATCCAAGTTTATGTTTCGCAAAAACTTAAATGTGAAAGTTCTGGCATTCGAGAGACGTTCATACTTTGAGTTCAGTTTTAATGTTTTACTTCTGCTTTTTAAATTCATTTATTTATTTTTGCAAAACAAGTATAAATCAATAGTAAGTGTATCAAAAGTGGAGAGAAATGCATTTAAAAGCATTTTTGGAAAATTGAGTTCTCCGGGCATATTAAGTACCATTAGGGATTTTAACATGGCATTCTGAAAAGGGGGCTGTATAAAAATGCCATATTTCACATTTAATGTGAGGTGTTCCGCTGCCTGTTTAAGTCTCTAAGTGGGGCTGATTTGTGTGCTTTAAATAATTAACCTGTCTTTTCTGTGGAACCAAAGAGAGCACTTAGGAATCAGCACTGAACGCGCGTCACACTAGCACAGAAGGCAACGTGGTTAGAGATGGAAATGTTCAGTAGCACCACTACCACGGAAAAAATATAAATACTGGAGAACTGGCATTCCTGTTTAGCATTATTTGTACTTATTTTTGGAATAAAAGCATCACATTTTTTATTGCGCACTAAACTGTATATATTATGCATTAAAAGCTGTGCCAGTTTCAGCTAAAACGTTTTAGCGCTTTCAGGATGTTCCATGTCAGTTTGACCTGAGCTTAACATCACCGAAATTTCACACCATTACACTTTGTTGACATAAACTTTCTTACTCAACACTGGGAACATGAACGTTTACAACAGAAAACATACAGTCTCCTGTAATCGTTTCCTGTCATGTGCAAAGGCACACATGCACAAGCTACACTCTTCTGAAGAGAGAAGACTAAATGGAGGGTCCGTAAGACCCTTTCATATAATACGTCTTCTAATTAATATTCAGGAATTCCCTTTGTGGCCCCATCCACATATTATAATAGGGTGAAAATCCATAGTTGGTGTTTTGAGGGAACTATGTGCCTGGGTTTGTTTCCTAACCCCCTTCTTTTGTTTCAGGATGATTCTGTTGCTCTTGCGATCCACAGTTTGTCAGCATGACAGAGTCACTCCTGATCAGCAAAGCAGAGTCATGACATCAGTGACTCTGCGTGACGTAAGCACCACCCGCACGTTGGTCCTGCTTCTCCTCTCTGCCAGAATCGCTTCTCTGCTGTTGGTCCGACCATCACAGCAAACACATCTCATGCAAACAGCTTACAAATATCCTTACTGTAGCTCATATTGTTTGAACTCCTAGATAAGCTTTGCAGCTCTATTATTTAGCTATGGGAGTTTTTTTAGAGAGGTATATCAGAAGTTCCTACATAAAATCCCGTAACTTTTCACTCTCAGCATGAAGCAGCACGCCTGATGCAGAAACGCAAGGAGCTCTCAAGCACTTAAGCTCGTGCTTTACACCACAGCGTGCTTTACACCACTGCATCCAACACTTTGCACTTGGAGAGGTAAGGCTTGGATGCAGCTGCTCAGCCATGGAAACCCATTCCATGAAGTTCTCTACACACTGTTCTTGAGCTAATCTGAAGGCCACATGAAGTCTGGAGGTCTGTAGCTATTGACTCTGCAGACAGTTGGCGACTTCTGCACACTGTGCACCTCAGCATGTCTTGTCCCCGCTCTGTGATTTTACATGACCTACCACTTCATGGCTGAGTTACTGTTGTTCCCATTTGCTTCCACTTTGTTATAATGCCACTAACAGTTGACTGTGGAATATTTAGTAGTGAGGAAATTTCACGAATGGCCTTATTACACAGGTGGCATCCTATCACGGTACCACGCTTGAATTCACTGAGCTCCTGAGAGTGACCCATTCTTTCTCAAATGTTTGTAGAAGCAGTCTGCATGTCTAGGTACTTGATTTTATACACCTGTGGCTATGGAAGTGATTGGAACACTTGAATTCAATGAGTTGGAGGGGTGTCCCAATACTTGTGCAATATAGTGTATATATACACACACACACTACTCAAAAGAGTAGAGATAGTACCCTGATGTTCAAGCTAAAATTGCCCACTGTGGCCCTTTCAGATCGGGCCTCCTAATCATCCCCTATATCTAACTGGTGAATCCTCTCCTGCCCCTTCACCACCTTAGCTACTATGAGTTGAGTGTACTGGTGCAGAATGGCTGCCATCACATCATCCAGGTGGGGGCTATGCAGTGGATCTGACAAGCTCTTTGGGCATCTCGGAAAGCGCTATATAAACTGTCCTTCGACCATGAATAGGATAAGTGAACAGAAAATGGATGGATTATACATAAACTGCAGGAAAAAATACTATAGATACATGTATTTCAGCAACAGGTAAGGAATATGGCAAAAACAGTATATATGAATTTTGGAATATACCGGATACTAGGGAAGTACACAAACAAACAAACAAACTATTTTATTTTTGTATAGCACGTTATCACAACATTACATCGTCTCAAAGTGCTTTACAGCATCCCCACCCAAAGCCCCCAGTGAGTAAGCCATAGGTGACAGTGGCAAGGAAAAACTCCCTAGAAGGAAGAAACCTTGGGAGGGACCAGACTCAAAGGGGGAGCCCATCCTCCAGGGGGCAGCAGAGGAAGCCCTAACCCTAACCAGACTCAAAGGGGGAGTCCATCCTCCAGGGGGCAGCAGGGAGAGTCAAATACAGTAAAATTTGAGACACAAACGGGGAGAAGGGGGCAAATGACAAGCCGGTGCCGACGCTCCCTCCATTCGCCAGGCAGCCAGAAGGCAGGCAGCAGGTCATACATGGAAGATGAGACAGGCAGAACGGCGAGCTGGATGCACGGACGTCATTGGTAGTGGCGACGTCACATGTTGCAGGGTGTGCTGGACATCTTGATAGATTGAGGTCTCCAGGCAGCACCCCCCAGGAGGAGTAGGGGAAATAAAATATGCGATTAGTCAAAGGAGGGGAGACTATAGGCAGTGCTAACAGTTAGGTGAGTGCAATATGAAGTGCAAAGATTATACCATATGTATCCATACATACAATATGCATATGTGCAATAAGGCACTAGTATTTTAAAAGGTTCAAGAAATACATAGGGCCCTGCGATGGGCTGGCCCCCCGTCCAGGGTTGTTCCCTGCCTCGTGCCCATTGCTTCTGGGATAGGCTCCGGAGCCCCCGCGACCCAGTAGGATAAGTGGGTTGGAAAATGGGTGGATGGAAATACATAGACTTTTTAGGTTGAATTATAAATGTATGATGTGCAAGAAAAAGATTCAAATACAGGCAGATTGTATAGTTTTTGTAGAAGGGGATGAGGGAGGAACCATCTTGGTATTTGGTCAGGTGACTGTTTGTGAACTTTATAGCCTGAGGGATGAAGTGCCTCTTAAGTCTTTCCGTTCTTGATCTGAGGCATGGAAGACATCTTGAGGATCTCAGTCACTCAAACAGGCTGTAGAGGGGATGAGAGCAGTCTTTCATGATACTGCCTGTCTTGACAGGGAACCTTTTTGTGAACAGGTCCTGCGGGGGGTGGGGGATGGGGGGGGGGCAGGAGATTATTCCCAAAGAAAGACACTCTCTAAGGCTGTGTGGCCTTGTTTGGAACTATATCCTAACCAGGAAATGCTACGATATAAAGGCAACCTGACAATTTATAGTATATTCAAATGATTCGACTTTATCACCTAAATGAACTATTCCATAAAAAATTAATTACCCATGTAACAGCCATTTTATAGGCTAATGGTATTTTAATATTTACTATTGTTAAACAAAGTCTGACCGTAAAAACAGAATTGTTTTATGTGTTTATTGTTTTGTTTATGCGTCTTTAGTACAGACCGCTTAACGGATAGTATTACTAGCACAATATGGCAGTGTGTGCCTTAGATCAGTCTATTCCCCATTTTATCATTGATGTTATTAGTTAACGGGCAAAGGGTAATTGGTTTTTGGCTGTACATCTAGCGCTCTCTGTCGTGCTCGCAGGTCACGCAGAAGAAGAGGGCAGCTGATGGAGGGTGCACAGCCCGGCACAGACTGTTCTGGAAAGCTGTTTCGAGCTCGGCCATATGGTGATATTGATTTAGGTTGAGTACCACTGGCAGAAACTATACATCAAACACTCCTCAGCTTTTCTGTCTTATTGTAACAGTATGTTTCCGTGGCGTAGAGTGTCTTGAATTCCCTCCGTTTCAATGTTTGAACGGTACACTCCGATTTACAGAATCGTACATCTCTAAAATGCCGACATTAAAATCCTTTTGGCACACGCGGCAGGTTAAGTGTGTGCAGCTGCCGCCGTGGGTACAGGGGTCCTTGGTGGGTACTGGGGTCCTTGGTGCAAACCAGTGAGAAGTGAAATGTCTGTTGAGATTCTAAGTGGAGAATGGGAGTAAAAAGTGGTGCCGCCTCTATACATGAGAACTGGAAGCACTTCTGGTCTCTTACCAGTGAACTCTTACGGTAATTGGCCACAGAAACTCTTTAGTCCTGTTCCATGTTATATAGACACACACACACACACAAGGGCGTGACTTTGTGTGTGCGTGTGTGTATTAGGGGGGACTTGAGATTCCACCCATTTAGGGCAGTCCAGGGGCATGCATTTTCAATATTGGGGGTAATTTACACTCCTGTCATTTACACCAATGTGTATATATACTGTATATAACAGTGAACCTGGACATTCAGCTAAGGAATCTAATTCCACATTTTGCCCGCGGTTTATTGATTAAGGAATTGTTTTGGCAAAAAAGGTGTAAGAAGAATAATCTTACGGTTAAGTTTTATTTTGAGTCCGATTTAGTTTTGAGTTCTATTTTTTGAATGTGTATCAATATCAGCTAAGAGTAAATAATATGCATATCTCAGAAGGTGTAGAGGTTTCCCATATTCACACTGATATGATGCCATTATAATGCTGCGGAGTACTGGGCCAGGAGTGTAAGATCCCACCTCAGCAGATTCCACAGCCCTTTATTTTAACGGCAACACGTAGCTCTTTTTGAGCGCTTGGTTATGTTTGGGGAAAGAGTCACCGTTTCTATTAAAAAAAAGAGGCATAATATTTAGTTAATGCAAAATATGTTTGTATTAGATAAACAGGATTGACACACTATGCAATATTACATGTACGAGCAAATAAAATATTTATTGTAAGTAAACAAACAGTATTCACTCTGTGTTCTGTACACTGTGTTCTGTGCGTTTTGTACAGCAATAATAATTCACAAATTACACTGAGCTTGTAAGACGAAAATATGTTTTATGAAAGTACATTTCTGTTTTGAGTTATTGTCAATCACAAGATTTATTTTTTTCCCTTGAACTTTCTAAAAGTGAAGGATAAATAATCTGCTTCTTGTTATGAACTTGTTAGAATAGTAAAATTTTAATTTAACTACATCTGAAGTTTGTAAATCATGTAAAAAGTCTAGCGATAAATTTAAGAAATATTAAAATATACCTGTTAATTAATAAAAATAGGCTTTAGATCTGCACCAAATAACCATTCAGAACAAAGTTATTTAATTTGGAGTGGAATATTTGAAGAAGCTCTTCCTTTTAGATCTGGGTGCTTGAACATTTTCCCTGAACTTTTTTGGATCAAATTCTGCCGAACAAAAGATTCTTATGAAGTCATTTCCTCTGCGACTGGCATTAAATTAGTAATTAAATTAGAATCTGTTCTTCAGTTTCTGTGTGCCACTGTTTAAATGCACAGAATGGATGGAGCGCTGAGACTCGCCTTACTTAAGGCCAAAGAATCGTCACGTATCTTCAGTGTATCCATGGTACACAACCAGATGAAATCGGAGAGATTGTCATCTTGCTGCCTTTTAATTAAATATCTGTGACTACCAATTTGAAAATCTGAGCTCTTCAAGGCAGTACAGTGACTGCTTCTTGTTGCAGACAGGTGAGAGCAGGTTAGTGAAACAGGAGCAAGAAGAATGCTCAACAGGAACTGGCATTGAAGCACGATAAAAAATGCAAATATAATAGATTTACAAGATTTTGATTACAGCTCAGCCACATTTGAGTGAATCAGTGTATCCAGTTTATTAAGACGCAAATAATTGACTCTTTCAGGCCGAAGGGTAGTACCTGGAGCACAAAGAGCCCAGGGGCAAGGACTTAACCAGCATGTGTCGAATCTTTCAGGATTAATTAGGCAGAGGCTTAATGAGCACTTAAACTCAGCCACGAGATGATGCCAGTTCCTTTTTTTTTTTTTTTTTCTTCCACGAGCGTCTCCCCTTTGCAATATTGATAAACGTTAATTAGCATTCACGTTAGGGGGGCTATTAGGAAATTGTGTTACTTGGGGGATTTTCCACACAGAGAGCCAGCATGGAAGGATTTATGAGGTCATGAAATGTAATTAAGGGAGATGCATTACTTGACTGGGTTGATCTAACAATGTCATGACCGAACAATAAAATGAGGGTTCCCGATCTCATCATTTACGTCACAAACGGCGTTATAGTTTATAGTTTCTGCCCACTACGGTGGATGAAGACAAAAGTAAGTAACAGAGCACCATTCCTCTGGATCGTACATTTATCAGTCTCATCGCAAGATTTATTACACATGAGACGGGTGAACCCTGCCATCGAGGTTTTGTACCTCACGATTTACTATGAAATGTAAACAAATTACTTTAAAGTAGGATTTAATTTAAATGACCCTAGAAATAAATCTCTTGTACAACTGCCCCATTGACCTAATTAACTCACAAATCATGCTATCATTCACACATGATCCACATTCATTGCCTTTTTAGCGATTTTCTTGAAGGTTCTCATGCTGCAGACACCCGCAGTGACGGCAAATATATTGCAAGCAGTGATGACTGAATTTGGTGTCACGGTACAAGCTGTTTGGCTAAATATAAATATGTACACTGAACTGTAAGGCAAAAAAAGCCGAGCACATCAATCCAGCGCTTGTCCGGGGTTCTGCATTTCCCTGGGCCCAGCTCAGATTGGGCTTCCCTTCCCTTCCGGCTGATGTATCATAAGCGGTTTATGGAATGATTAAAAATTCTAAGACCTACAGGAAATTGTATATCTCCTTCATTTTTTGTGGCATAATCTTATGATCATAGCCTGAAACAATTAATGCCTTACATCTTACTGGAGGTTTATCTTTTATTTTACATATATAAAAAAATACAAATTAATTGTACTTTATTTTAAGCACAAAGGATATCACAGTTCTTTGTAATGCATAAATCACTGCATTATCACGACTTATATTCCATAAATGCATGGTGTCTGTGTGCGTGTGTAGTCTGCATGTGTGTGTGTGTGTGTAGTCTGTGTGTGTGTAGTCTGTGTGTGTGTGTAGTCTGCGTGTGTCTGTGTAGTCTGTGTGTATGTCTGTGTGTGTAGTCTGTGTGTAGTCTGCGTGTGTGTGTGTAGTCTGCGTGTGTGTGTGTAGTCTGCGTGTGTGTGTAGTCTGTGTGTGTGTCTGTGTGTGTGTGTGTAGTCTGCGTGTGTGTGTCTGTGTGTGTGTGTGTAGTCTGCGTGTGTGTGTGTGTAGTCTGTGTGTGTAGTCTGCGTGTGTGTGTGTGTGTAGTCTGCGTGTGTCTGTGTGTGTGTGTGTGTAGTCTGCGTGTGTGTGTGTAGTCTGTGTGTGTGTCTGGGTATCAACCTGCATTGCAAAAACAAGTGATACGGAAATGCATTACATGGTCGCCTTATGTCATTGGTTTGGGGACTGAATGAATTCAAGCCCCACCGCAACTTAGAGGTTATACTGCAACATCTCAAGTCGCTCAGCGTGACTCTTGATCTCCCCCCGCTACAGTAAAGAAGCATGCTGTATCACTAACACACTCAGGATCCCTACGAGAGGCTTCACTCATGCCAGACCCTCACCCACTGCCCTGCCAACGTTTCTTTTCAGCTGGCATGTCGCATGTTGCTCTGAACCCAAAGGCGAAGGCAAGAGCCCAGAGGAAACACAAAAAACGTCTGAGGACCGAGGCTGCCGATTGGGCAATGGACAGTAGGGGCATACCATGTCCATACCAATATTGTGGGAGTGCTGAGTGTGTTTAGGGGGGTGGGGGGGGTTCAGGTAGTATCCATTTCAACTGGGGGGGGGCAGACTGGGACCAGTTGTTCTGTTATGGGGACCGGATACATTTGACCTTAATCAGTCCCTCCAGGAAGTTGCGATGTTGCAAAAGAGTTGCAACTATTTCTGCAAATTCATTTGTTCTTGAAACGAAATAGACAAAAAAGAAAGCCTCGAAACATCGCAACTTTCACCGCAACTTTTTGGAAAAGCTGCCGCAAAATCAAGCATTTTAAGCCACAACAATCAAAAAAGACGTCCGCGAAATCCTGGAGGGACTGATTAATGTCGGCTGAGTATTACTTACATTAGATGGCCAGCCTTAAGAAGCAAAAGACGATTTGAAAACAAGTTATTTACGCAACACTTTGCAGTCACATTTAACAGTTTTTACAAGTATGTAACCCACTTGCTTCCATAAGTTCTACTTTTTTTCACCAAATGAAGCGACTCGACCAGCCAGCACCCTCGCATTAAGAGACCTATGTGTTTCGCCCAGGTAGCATACATATTTAGCTAGGCCACGGGGGGGCATGCGCCTTGTCAAGGCCCCTCCTCCGTCCCTGAGTTTGGGGCCGATTTGGTCCATATCAATGCCAATGCTGAAACCAAACCTACTCCCTTGCTTTGGACCCTTAGAGAAATGATCTAGTCATAGAAACAGCTACTACTAAGCTTGGAGTTCTTTGCGGAATGAAGTAAACTGGCAGAGCAGTGTAGTAACCGCAACTCGCTTATATTCATGTGTTCTAGCTTTTTTTTTTTTTTTTTTGGAGGTTTTGTGCATTAATGCATAGAAGGCCTGTATAATTATGTACTTAAGTCGCTGACTGCGCTGTGACAGACTGGAAAGCCTTCCAGGATGCCATTTGTTCTGTGCCCAGTGCTTCCCGGGAAAGACTCCAGACTCATCGTGACCTTGTACCAAATGCACGGTCAGGGAAGTCTGACGGATGGGTGTGTAATGACAGCATATTGCATAGTTAGATGTTTTATAAGTGTTAAGTGCTGCATGCAAATGCTCACTTTGGGTAACATCTGGTGTGCAGTGGGGTTTAATTTATGTCCAGTTTCTTTCAGGTTTTTTTTTGGTAATCATTTTGTTGCAAACATTTCTCACAGATTTCGGTCCACATTTGAAGAATGCTGATGTAATTCTGTTCTGGAACCACGTTGATTTAAGTGATTAGTGATCACACAGTTCACAACAGTAAAACGTGTCCTCTGCATTTAAGCCACATGTGACATCGTGACATAGCAGGGGGCAGCTAATTCAGCACCCGGGAAGCAGTGCTTGGGGGCGGTACCTTGCTCAGGGTACCTTGCTGGTCGGGGATTTGAACGAGTAACCTCTTAATCACCAGTATGCTTCCCTAATCATTAGGCCACCACTGTCCCACTTATCACACCGCGGCCTTCTAAATTTATGCAAATCATTAATTCCCAGGAAAATATATGGCCTTGAATGTTGCATAAAATAATTAAATTTTTTCCTATGTCCTGAAATGAATACAGTGTGGGATTTTGCGATCCTGAAATTTGGGGTTTTTGACCAAAGTTGCAGTATTTGGAATTGGCCCAGGAATCAGGATTGTGACTAGTAAGAACAGTAAAGTTTTCATATGTGTTCAGCAGTGTTTTCCAACCCGGTCCTTGGGGACCCCAGGCTGACCACGTGGATTGTCTCTGGGTCCCCGAGGACTCGGTTGGGAAACAGTGCTGTGCAGCATTCAGCCATTGTTTATTCAGAGTGTAAATCCCTTCCTTCGCAAAAGCTCGCCTGCTCAGAGGACTGTTCTTCACGCGTTTGAACATGCCCCTCACTCGACGTCTTTCTGTTCTCATTGTTATGTTGCCTCCAGCTAACAGAAGCTTGATGTTCCCATTGTTCCTCAGCCTGGCACTTGTAAGATGTCCCACGGCAACTGTGACTTCTACTTTAGCCGAGCCACGTTCGGACTTTGCGGTGCACCTGGATGCTGACTGTACCTTGTCCGTCCGTCACATGACACTTCTGCAGTGGCTTGTCCCCTGTTCCATTCTGTCATTCAGAAGATGCCAGTTACATGATCCATTCATACAGTGACGGGTTCTGCACACAGGTTACATTTGAAATGATGGACAGCATCCACAATGGCCAGTGACTCTTGATGGGTCCTGTAATACCGGTGCTGTTGCCTGGAAAGAAAGCAAATGTACTGGGCATTCGCCAAGCAAGATTACCCTTATCTGAGAGAGAACTCTGCTCAGGGGTGCAGTTTAAGACATGCTGCTTTCGTCGTGAAAAGGACAGCATGCAGCGCTGGCTCAGGAAGTCAAGGTCAGGCCTGTCAGCTGGCAGGACATTAGATCTTGACAAGTCTGACCTCTCCCACTGCTCCCACAGCCCTGTATTTTCATGAAACAAGATCACCCCCCCCCACTTACAGTAGAGACACACAGAGTCCAAGTATCCATATCCTTATGGGGTTTCTCTATTCATTTCTAAGGGCATAACCATAATCCCAGCAATGACAACCTTAACCCCTACCCAGCCCTAAGCTTAACCATAAGTAACCAGACAAAATGCGAGACTTTTGGCATTTTTAGTTTTTTGAATGCATTCACCTATTTTTTTAAAATCGTGATTCACCTTGTGGGGACCGAAAAAAAAAGTTACAAGTTATTATCATATTGTGAGGAAACCTGGCCCGCACAATGTAATAATGACAAACACACACACACACATCATCATTTCCAGGAGGCAGGGAGTAGTGTGTGGGCTGTGACCAGAAGGTTGCCGGTTTGAGCCTCACCACCGCAGAACAGCCACGTCTGTGGGCCCTCGAGCGAGGCCCTTAACCCCCAGCTCCACGGGTGGCGAGGCTGGTGGCTACCCATCGCTGGCAAGCTCGCTCTCACCTACATGTGTGTCATGCAGGGCAAGATGCGGTAGGAGAAAAGCGAATTTCCCCACGGGGATCAATGAAGTATCATCGCGTCATTTTTTCATCTCATTATGAAGCGTCTGGTAAGAGATGCCATTATGCAATTTCTGTATTTTCCATTAGCTAGCTGGGAACATCAGTGCGGCTCAGTTCCTCTTATATGGCAGTGCTGTAGCAAGCAGTCAGTCCTAGCTAGTGAGACAGCTGTAACAACAAACCGCTGCCAGAATTTAATGCCCAAATTTACAGGTTAAAACACTGGGTTGAATAAGTGCATGGGACAGACATAACTAATGTCATGAGTGCTAATATTTCACTTCTTTTCCTTTTTCCGCTGTGGGTTGCCCGCTTCACAAGATGTCACATCCTGTTCCCCTCTGGGGCTAATAATAAGCATGCACTATTACACTCCTCACTCCCTCTTCAGTGACTGATCTGTTTTCAGGCCATAAAATATCCATAAAATTAGAGATTTTCCAGGGCAGGTGATGTGTACAGGAAGATCTATCTCCCTAGTCACACCCTTAGTTAGCAGTGTTCTTTAGCAAACTCCCTCACATCGTGAAGGAGGTAAACAGTGCAACCATTAATCAGGAATCATGGGCTCAGCCATCGAGAGCGCTAAGGTTAGGGCACGATGGATGCTGGCTAATATCAGCGGCGCAGCTTCGACTTATAAGCTACTGAGCTTAAAGAAATTCTGTAAGCTTTAACGAGCTTCTGTAAGCTGTTTGCATTTCTGCGGCAAAAAAAAAATGGAAACACTGCCCACCACAGTATCCAGTAGTATAAAATGAAATAAGTCACAACTGTGTGTGTAAATTTACACAGCGTGTGATATACTAACTAATGAAAAAAAATATTACGTGATAAATTTTTTGGTGGCTTTCTTAAAACCTCGCTGGCTCAGTGGCAAGCTCTGTTGCCTCATACCGCCAGGATTTTTGGATCCAACTCGTGCGAGTGGATTTTGCATGTTCTTCCTGTGGTCATGCTGTTTCACGCAAGGTCTCTGATTTTGTTACGCAATCCAAGGACGAGCAGCCAAGCTAACCGGTGCCGCTGAATTTCCACTAGCGTATATCTAGGATAGGCTGAATGTCTGAGATCCTTCTCCTGGATCCTGGACTGGAATCTCCTACTGAACTCCAGTCACAACACTGCCAAAAATAAAGAACCTCAACAAAAGAAAACGGCAGTAGCGAAGAAATAAAACTTATCGAGAGTTATTCTTTCAAGACTTGGCAGGAAAGAAACCACTACCAGTACTGAAACAGAAAGCCAGTAGCCAAAAAAAAACAAAACAACCGCTACTCGAAATGGGCCTGTAATCAAAAGCAGCCTTCTCCGCTTTAGGGGGCAGGAGCAGAAGCGAAGATGAAACCGTAGCCACTCGACACATGGAATGGCCTTGAAGAAAGTCCGGGAGAAGCCTGGTACCGGCAGGATTACCGCTACGAACGGCGCTCAGTCGCTAATGGCTGGGCGGTGCTGACGGAGGCTTTGTAGTGGGGGTACCGAAGTAGCACGGCTGCTACGGTAACAAAGACTCCTCCCCCACTCAGTAGAAGCATAAATGCCAAATCAAGAAAGCAGATATATTTACTTTTTACTTCATTTATCACTCTGTGGAACCTTGGACTTCCTGGTTTTAGACGGCCTAACACGACATCCAAAGATAAACCTTTCAGACAAGCCTTGAGCCGAACCATACACAGGATTATTCACGCAACACCGGCCATGTGTTCATGATCTTATAGTGTTTTACAGCCGTGTCGCTTAACGGCGAGGATACATTCTGAGAAAACATCGTAAAGTGTCCCTACATAATCCTAAATGGTACTGTATACATTCTACTACACATCTAAGCTACAGTAAACCTTTTCTTATCGGTAGAAAGAATAGACTCTAACGATAAAAAAGTACAGTTTAGTTAATACGTAAACCAGTAACATAGTTGTTTATTATGATTATCAAGTATTATGTTCTTTTTATATGACTGGCATTCCAGTCGGTTTCTTTACACCAGTATCACCAGGAGAAAGCTCCCTCATTGGCAATGTGCTAAGACGGCTATGAAATCACTTATCAACAGAAGCATTACAGTATAATCTTATGGAACCAACGTCGTGCATGAAGTCTGTCGTCGGCCAAAATGTCATTATGCAGAGCCTGACTGTCTTTTTAAGGAACCTCCAAAACAATTACCCTGAAAGAGACAGAAGTTAAAAGTCCACTAACTATTAACTACATCACAAATAATACATTAATGTGCTTCAAAAATATACGCATATTTTGGAGAGAGCACTCCGAAAGCACTAAATCAATTCCATTCTCTTTTTTTTTTTGTAATTCAGTCAGTGGGAATGCTGTATGTTAGCATACTCTGTGTTGATTAATACGAATCTAAATGGTATTTTAAATACTTGATTATCCCAGCACAATGTCGTTAAGCTTGGCAGCTGACTGTTTCTCCTCCTTCTCAGCCTTGTTCGACCCCCATCTAACCTCACAAGTACCATCCCCAGATTACCCTCCCTCCAGAAAAACCTTACCGAGAGCTGTTAGAGGCAAAAATTTATTTAATTAATTAAAGTGAATTAAAAGTCGGTTTTCAACTGCCAACCATAAAAGAAAGAAGGAGTAATTTCTCTGTGATTATCTTCACCACTCCATAGCATAATAAATAAGCATATTTAGCTGGTTATCTAAAGAATTACAGCTAGAACAAAAACCCGGCCTAACCCCTCTATGCACCTCGATTTATAGTGTCCGATCCAGAGCTTGATAACCTTCCACCTGCGCTACCATTACTCTGTAACACAATGAGACTCTACACCGGCTTTCTATTCAGATACAGTACATGCGTGGTCGTCCACATTTACTTCCTTTCTTCTGACTCCAGCTCATAGCAAGTTAAGGCAGATCGGGGTCAAGATCGCAATGCGGCCTACAGTCAGGCTGCGTAACACCTATTCACTCCGTATCCTCTGGGTCCATCGTCCTCCTTCGCTTCCTGATTGCCAGGAGCTTCCGAGACCCTCGTGCCTTTTCCATTACGGGATACAGGCTCATTCCTTTTGACCAAATCTTTGCCCCGTAGCTTAAGACGCAGTAGAAATGACCCTAAAGCCTTGAATGACATATATCTCGACTGTTCCTTTCAAGCCAAAAGAGCAGGATCTGTCCACACAGATAAACACACAGCAGCAAGCCTGGATATACATGCACCAAGATTTTCAAAACTATAGTGTAACTTTTGGCCAGAACACAATCTAGAATATGTGTTTGGAGTAGCATAGATTTTTTTTTTAGCAGTTGCAGTGTTGACGCCATCTGCCAAGGCATATGTGTTAACTTTAATTCAGGCAATTTAAGGAAACTTAGGTGAAACCGGCACCTTTCTGGGGGAAAAAAACACTACGTGTGGATATGCATTGCTGCGGATCGTCGTCTGAAAACGAGACTCTCAGTCTGTGAAATACCCAGCATGAGGTATACAGCTACCTCATATTAGCCAAACAGAGAATATTACCAGCATTCGCTGGCTGGCAGTAAGCGGGGAACAGATGCAGTAAGATCTGAAAAATTAAAAGTCTGTCAGAGCTCGTCATACTTACCCCATCACCGAAATTAGTAAAGCTTAACATTACTAGGTACACAAACGAATGAGTCATAGATACACAAATGGAAAAATAAATCAGGTCATATGTTAGAATCTACCCATCACCTGAAAATTAACCAGTGTGTACTAAATATGTATTTGCTATTTATTGCAAGGTCCTATTTATTGTTTATACAGGCAAATTCAGAAAGAAAGTGCTTCAAGTATTTTGTCGTCCCTTTAAATTGCACTGTAAATGCAAACTTACAGACGACACACGCATGCGGTCCTTCTCCCTGCTCCCCGGGCCTCTACCTGAAACTGGCAGAATGGGACTTAACAGAATGACAATTTAAAAGCTGAGAAACTCTTAGAATCTGATAACTTACAGAACTGGGGGGGGGGCGGGGGGTCTAGGGTATCGCTTCCACAAGTCTGAACTGTTCTTGAGTGAGTTTGAAAACTATATTTACGTCTGTTTTATTAGTTTTTGGTATAAGGTTGAGGCATAAAAGCAGGACTAAAGGAAGGGTGACGCCCCACACTCAAATCCACCATCCAAATCCACAGTAAATGAATGAAGTCAATACCGATGAATAAGGATCACGTGGCTGTAAGCAAAGCAAACGGAAGCGACGGACCAGTAAACCGAGGGAATCGCAGGCATCAGAGCTCCAGCTTTCAGAGGTTAAAAGCAACAGGGAGTTTATTAGTCAGGCAGGTTATGGTGATAGCAGAACAAAGGCGGCAGATAAGAAACCCTATGGAAGATAGGAAGGGCTTTTTTTGTGACCTTGACGCATGGCACAGGTAAGCTAAATGTAGGCTGTCAGTTAGAATTATGTCATGTCGATAAGGGTCTTTTCTCTGTATACAACTGAAAATCTCCAAACACGCCATTTATAATATAGGAAGTGAAACGATGTTTACACCAATTTAAATGCATGTTGTGAGATTTCTGACAGGTAATGAATATCAGTCATACATAACTTATCTAGTACTGGGTCCCTTTTCAAAAAGCATGGAATATAACACAGGCGACAACCTTGACGGGGTGCCAGTCTGTCGCATATTTACGAGTGAGAGACACCGATTCACCTAGAGACGCCGTTTTTAGAGACCTGGCAGAGACCCACATAAATGTGGAGAGAACATGCACACCCTGGATGGGTGAGCTTATTATGCTAAACCTGCACCAGCAAAATGATCATTAGTACATAACTACAACACCTACATACTGTAACAATTAGAGTAGTGGCGTTGTGCCAGTCAATTTACTGTAGGTAGGCATGTGCCTACCCAATATTCTGTAAAAAGGTAACATAGAAATTAACTATTCAGTCAGCCAATAGCGTGCCTACGCTGACTGTGAATAACACGTTGTTGAACTTCCAGTAAACTTGCAGTGAGGGTAATCTGGCCAATGAGTGAGCTCCCTCCAACAGATCGTGTCTCAATCGCCTCCCCCATCCCTCATCATTCCCAGGATCGTCTGGCCAGTGAGTGACCTTCCACTGTCAGATCGTGTCTCTAAATCCCCTCCCCCATCCCCCATCATTCCCATCTTCTACCGATAACTCGCCACGTCATCAGCAAGTTGACACATTCTGACATTCACGACTCGCATCTCAGCAACAGTAAACAAGGTTAGCTGGATCCGTTTCAGTGTATAATAGTTACATAAAGTTTTAAGATATTAATATATGCATATGTGTACTTTTTATGTCTTGTGTGTGGTTTTGAAGTGTGCCTACCCACAACATTGGTGCGCCAACACTCCATATACAGACCATTGCTGTATGAAACGGTATGAGATCAGATCCATTTTTCGGCTTTCTGAAATAATAAACTGCATCGATCAGTCTGGCACAGACACTTAATAAAATATGTCCATGTGGATGACACATCAAGAATTTAGAGAACTATGGTCTCTTATTGCTCTTGATTTTCCTCCAGTGACTCACAGTCCGCTCAACAGCTTGAGCTGGCACATGGAAAGAGTTCAAGCATAGTGAGCTTTCAGATACCTTTGAAATATCGTGTCAGAAAGGCAGGTGGGCTCATTTAACATGTGACTCTTTTTACAAACGACTGACTTTCTAAGGTCCGGCTCACAGCATCTGGCTGAAACTGGAGTTCAAAGTGGTTATTCGGTGTTATGTTGTTCCATTATAATGCAAAAGGAGAAAGTACTGTGCAAAATTATGTATTGAAGGAGACTGACACTCAGAACATCAAGAGGACAACAGCCAGGTGTTTTGCGCAAAGTACTGAGCTCTGAAGGACGCCAGTCACACACTTTCATGCCTGCCAACCAAATCCCAAACAAATTCATGAGATCTCCCTGGAAAAGGCTTTCAGAAGCTCCTAAAGAAAAAGCTGGTGAGCTTGGCCTGCACGGCTCTCGGGAAACTCTTTAATATTACCGGTTCTAGTGAAGTGCATAAAAACACTTCCACTGAACTCCCGAGACTCTTTGTGAAATTCCCATGAGACTCCCCTCGGAAGCGCGATGACGCTTGGCAAATGTGCGCCTTCACGACGGCTGAGAAAATTTCTGCATTCTTACCATACAGATGTCCATTCTTACTGTATTTATTCAGGATACTAACACAGTTCCACGAGCTTTAAAGTGTCCCATATGAGATTTGTTGCTTCTTTATTCAATAATCGATGTAATAGCTGAAATTAGATCACTTTTCGCCAATGGAAGGGGTATGTATCAAATAAGAAAAGTCACTTATATAATGCATAGGCAAACACTTTAGCCATCCATACACCTCTATTATGATATTAGTAGTTGCTGTATAAAATTTTTAAAATGTCCTAAGACATTTTTACCCTTTGTCTCACTCTGCCCCTAAACTGGATTACTGGTTGGAATATGGAGGGACTGAATGCATCTACTCTGCTACTGTAGAAAGTCATGTTTAAGCTTGAATGATAGAGTCTCGGCCTCTTTTAAAAAAAAGAAAAAAATCTTTTTTTTTTTTTTTTTTATTTCCCTGCCGTCCAAAAGTCCAAAAGTGGTGCCTTTGATCCCGGACTCAAGATTTGACATGCCGAGCGTCGGAAAAACCAACAGCCCACAGCTAAAATTCCGAGATGCGGTGGTCACACCAATCCGAATCTCGTCTCGAAGCGTTTCATTGGACGATGAATTTTCAGTCTAGACTGGCCCGCATACATTTCACTCCTGCAGACTTTGTCATGCTACGCTGTGTGTCGAGCTTATAATACACTTGGGTTTATTTTTTTATAACCGTTACCGACACTGACTCACAAAACCGGTGCTTCACCGAACTGATGTATGAAAGTCCTTGAGTCACTAGCTGCCTTCTCTTTCATGGTGCTTCCCAACCAGGGCTGTATTATACAGTAGTAAAGTAAGCAGCTAGCTAGCAGCCGGAGGGATGGTCTGTATGTCATAGACCACACAATATCATCCCACAAGCTCAAAGACCGCATCTTCCTTTTCGCGTCCTACATGTCCCCAAGTTATTCATAAAACATCCACAATAATTCAGCAATTAAAAACATGTGATGTCAATGGGAAAAGTTCCAACATTTCAAATTTAACACTATGTTATATACCGTGAAAATCATACTTATTGCATATGTGTTGTGGGTTTCCCAGCTATAACACTGGGAATAGACTTTTTTTTTTTTTCTTACTAAAATAAATTTCAGGCATATCATGGCTCATTCCACTGGAAACGACCCCAATGTCTGGTAAAAGTAGAAGGTAAAATAGAAAGAGGGTGACCAGCAGCAAGGTGGATGAACTCAATCATGACGACAATGAGCATGTCACCCCAACGCCTGAAGGCTCATGCTGAAGACAAGATGGTCTGGGGAAATGTTATCTACATGGGAACCAGGAGGCAGCGTTAACATGGCAGCACTCATAGGGGATCTTGCTCACCATGACATGCATTCTCAGGATGCATTGGTAATTTAATCCCACCCAGGGCACACGCCAGCCATGTCCCCTGTGCTACCCCCCCCCAACTAGGATAAGCAGTTGGAAGATAGATGAAGGGAAGTTTTCATAATGTACATTTCGCTTAGGCATTTCTGACATTTATGCTTTCTAGATATTCTCAAAGGTCTCCTCTGCCGCGTGAGATTAAAAAAATTAAAAGTAAAAAAAGCTAACAACTTGAGACACGCAATCAAAATATTTTGAGGAGGATCCGTGATATTTACCGAGATCTTTATATTCTCCTCAAGAGATGCACTGAAGTACAAACAAGACTCGCTTTAATTATAGTGCAATGTGAAATAAAAATTTCAATTCCAGTACTTATGATAGCAGTTAAGTAGAATTTAATCTGAAAAGATAAATAGCCGTAGGTGGGCTGTACTATCTTGTATTGCATGTATATACGCGTACATCAGTCTGTCATCTTATGTTTCTTTAAAAATAGTAACTAGTTCAGCCTTATAGGATTTTTTTTAATGCCATAGATCTGTGTGACAACTTATTGTGCAGCTACTGTCTTACTTTGAGAGAATCTAGCTAATCCTAGATAACTTAATAGATCAGTTAAAAGTTATACTCTTAGTTTGTTGATTATTGAGGGATATCTGTCTGTGTTCCACGTATACTGTAAGATTGAGTCAGAGGTGCACTCGTGAAAAAATACCTTATAGTCTGATCGGTGTGAGCAGAAAGGGAAAAATTAAAAAATAAGCTCTTGCAATACTCTGAGTAGTTGCTCTGCTGTCAGACATTAATCCAGTATTCAGCTTGTAAACAGTATGGCGGACTGAGTCAATCCTTGTCCTTGTAGGACTCTTGTGACGCGGCCAGACTCAGGTATTAGAACAACCATCCTGCATTTTGCATTTTAATACTTGAGTTACAGGAAATGAACTTTGCTGAGCGTCTTAAAGTCACTGCTCCAATAATAAATCCAGTTTAGACAGTAGAAGTAATGAAGACATACTAGGGATTTGAAGTGCATGTTTGTTATAACCTATGTTTGTGTGTTAAACGTTTCTGCCACGGCAAGAGGGAGAGACTGTCTTTCAGAGCTCGTGACAAACACCTTTCCAAGATGGAAGATGAGGGTGTTTAGTGTTTGCAGGACTTAAGCTTCTAGGAGGAAGGGGGATTCTGAGCTGAAGACAAACTAAACAGGACTTGGATTCAGTACCAGGACCCAAAATAGGAATATATGGCCAGATTTACTATCAGATTATGCCAGCATTAAAATAGTGCTGTCAGGATTTACTACAGATGTGCAATGAAAAGTTAGTGGTAGAAAGGTGTTGATACGGGTAACTTTGCAACTGGCCATACTGCATATGCATTTGTAGGAGTTTCCTTTCAAAGTGCAAAATTTGGGGGAGGACAGTATTTAAATAAATCATGAAATGGTCTGAGTTGGGCAGTTTACTAAACATTGTGCCATAATTTAATGCCAAAAAAAAGCATTTCTTATTTTGAGCTGTCCTTGGTAGATCTGGTTGGTCAGTATTTACATGGCTGCATCTGTGTTAATAAATGTGTGCATTTTTAGTTCATCACCCGCATAACTGGCCACTCCCATTGGCGCCATTTTGTTTTTTTAAATTGCACCTTCACGCTAATTTGTCCTGCTCAGTAAATCTGGCCCATTGTGACCTAAGGGACAGACTGACCAAGCTGAGGGTCAGAACAGCTAAGCAAGCTACTGTAGTCCAATTAAGAGCTGGCGTCAAAAGCAGCCCAAAGGAGCAGCTCTGCATCGTCACATTTATTCCCCAGGAACACCCAGCTCAGCATCATCACATTTGTGCTCCCCAGGAACATCCAGCTCTGCATCGTCACATTTGTGCTCCCCAGGAACACCCAGCTCAGCATCGTCACATTTGTGCTCCCCAGGAACACCCAGCTCTGCATCGTCACATTTGTGCTCCCCAGGAACACCCAGCTCTGCAAGCTCCAGCATTTATTCACTGTTGCTTCTAATTGCCCTAAAATTTTTATTTCCATGTCATATCTTTTCCAAGTACATAGAAAAACCAATGCATTTGTTGCTTTCAAACGTGCTATTTCTTTAATGATTTTAGGTCCTTTTTTAAAAAAAAAACAAAAAAAACATTTTAGGAAAAAGATTACCGACGTTATGATCCTCCCCTAAAAACTCTCTTTACAAACTCTCTTTTTCAAATTAAACTTTAAAGCCTTCTGTAACACAAAACCATTTCACCCAAGTATTTTTTTCATGCACCTTATTAATACCCTTGAAAATCATTTTTTGTTGCTGTAAAGTTGGGGTTTAAAATGTTAAAATGACAAATATGTTTGAGAATAGTGATTAGTAAGCATTATCTTGAATGGACGCCCACGTCCAGAACGAGGTCATATCCTCATTCGAGAAGCACCTCATTTGAGTCACTCATATTTGTCGACATTACAATCCCGCTAATCGTTCCAGCTCCACAACCCACTCGCCTGCCTCTCTGTGCATCCTGTCACCCGCCCGCTGTTCTCCTCTCCTCGCCCTGTGAGCTCCGTCGAGTGACGTAACCGGCTTGCAGAGGAGTTTTGTTCACCCGATTCCACCCTTGGCCCTAGGCAGCCCTGCAGATCGACAGCAAGGCGAGGGGGGGCATTGGCTGACTGTCCAAATGGAACGCAAGCCAATTTACATTGCTCGGGCCCCCGCGTCGTACACGGGTACCACGCACAGCGTGGATCCCCGCTACAGGACGACCCTCTTTGTTTTTACTGGGGGGGCACTGGGGAGGCAAAGAAAAGAGCTTTAATACCAGTAGGTAGGGACTTAAATCCATGCTGAAACGTATTATTCCATTTCGCCGGGTCTTGAAATTCAACAGGAATCGCGCACTGCTTTGGCACACCTTGAAAAGCCTATCAAATCACCACAGACTGCTTTCCATATTGTTACAGGGTTAACGTGTAATGCAGAGTCTCTCAAGATCTGTCCTTGATTTTAAACAGCTCCATTGGAATATTTTGTATTCATCACGGCTTACAACCTGTTGCAATACATTTTCACGGTCATTTCACATTTCACGTCGAATTGCAAAGGAATATTCTGGCGTCTCTCCCGTAAAATAAATAAGAAAAGGAGGGAGATGGGAACGGATGTTTTGTTTTTTGTACTTTTCATGTAATTCGATGTGACGGCAAACATACTTGCAAAGCATCTCGTTGTTTATTAAGTCTGATTTGACCATAAAAAATTGCCATGAAATGACTACGTGAGGAGAAAGTGAGACGTATACACCAGGCCATTCTGGGCGATTGTGTGGATTCAGGCGCAGCCTGAACTCAAAACGAATTCAGAATTACTACCTGGTGATTTGGTTTTATCGAGAGGCGAGTTTGAGGCACGTTTTCATCAAATTCAGACCTGAAATTTGGTAGTTGTAGATCTACTAGAACAATACTAAGCATATATAAATAATAGCTGTTATTATAGTACATTCACAGTATGGATCTCAAAGAAAAAAATTATTATTATCATCCATCCAACACATAAAATGTTAAGTAGGCAGGTGAAAGAGCTGGCAAACTCTAAACCTTTCTGCCTAAATTGGACATGTTAATTAAACTGGCCTTTTAAAATCCTGCAGAATGACAGGTTTTAGATGCCGGCTTGCTCACGCTGTCTTATCCCCACATCCAGTGCAATTATCTCAGGAAACAGGGAGCAAAGCAGGTGGACACCCAGTACAGGGTGCGAGGCGGGGGGGGCACATGAAGGAACCACACACAAACAGAACATGCAGACTCCAACCCAGCTAATAGAGAACATCCGCAAACTTTAACCTAAGCAACGCTACATACTGTAAAAGTCTTCTTGAAGCTGACCGACAACTTTCTTGCTGTAACGTTAATGGAATGTCATTTCTACGTTTTACAGTTTAACAAAGGTTCTGTCAATGTTAGCACGATAACATTATTATCGGAAAGAGATATGCGCATACTGCAAACAGGACACTCAGCCTTGAATCGGTGACTTTAGAGGCGCAAAGCAAAGGCTACAACCAGTGCTCTATAGCCAGTGCTCTACAGCCAGTGCTCTATAGCCAGTGCTCTACAGCCAGTGCTCTACAGCCAGTGCTCTACAGCCAGTGCTCTAGCAAGACCTTTAGTCGCGTCTTATTGGTATTCTTACTCCTAGTAGTTGTAGCAGTGGGATCATATTCTGGGAACATTTCCATAATGTAAATGTAACGTTTTATAAACGTTCCTAGAATGAAAAATTGTTAGCTGGGGAATACACAAATTGGGGCTGACATCTAATCCCCAGCCTTGGAATGAACATGCTAAAGTAAATGTTCATATATTTTTAACGGGGCAATGTCTTATCTTTCTAATTGGGGAATGTATTTCTGTTTGACTTCGGAATCCTCAGAGAAGATGCTTTTGCCGGAAAAAGAAAAAACAGCACATTGACAGTAACATCATCATAGCGCTTTGAAATGATTCACATTTACGCTAAAGCTTTTATGCATTCCAGTGCCGCTATGATACACTGTGTAACCAGATTTTACAAAAATGGCTTTCCCATGATATACAACTGCATATAAATATACAACATAATGAGATAAATACATCCAAAAAATGTCACTTACCACTAGGGCACATATAAGGACATGTTAAGGTGTTACATTTCCATTGAAGTCAAAGTTAATTAGCTGACTAAGATATAGACTGCCTATATAATCCTCTTTCTGGTTAAAATTCAGAACACCAGGTAGTTAAAGCTGTAATTTATCCCCTAGTGCATATCTACATAAAACATTTCCTCTAAAGTTCGAGGTAAAAAAGCCCCAGGGGCAACAAAGCCATCCTAGAATCATATCATTAGTCACTGAATTATTCCTCTGTGCGGTGGATGGAATCACAGAGGCCTTATCACCAGAGCACAACACACATAATGTTAAGTAGGCAGGTGAAAGAGCTGGCAAACTCAAACCCTTTCTGCCTAAATTGGACATGTTAATTAAACTGGCATTTTAAAATCCTGCTGAATGACAGGTTTGAGACGGCGGCTCGCTCTCGCAATAGTATGGGCACAGACATGGACCATTTTACAGAACATTGCTCAGGAAGACATATTCAGTCAGAATCTACGACCATAAAAAAATCCATTCATTCATTCATGTCCCATAACCTCTCATCCAGTACGGCTTTGTAATGGCAAAAGAAAAATAAATATGAGAAAAAATAGTCATTTAACTTCAATAAACAGTCATGAGGGAGATATTGAGATTTTCTGTGAGCCAATACAGTTAACACTTTTTCCGTTCCACTCTTTTCGTTAATTGGCAAACTAATCTGATCTTTGAAGAAGAGCCTTAAAATAGAGTTCAAATGAGGCATGCGGTATTTATCCATATACAAATGCAAAATGTGCTAACCAGATTAGCTTCAGCTTTGTTCGGGGAGTAAAAAAAAAGAACAGTCCAGTAACAATGTTTGGGTTGGGCTGGGAAGACGGATACAGCAGGCCAGCCAGTGGGGAAATGCAGTGATCCAGGGGGCGTAACACATGCTTCTGTGGACAGGTTGTTTAAATCATGAGAAATGAACCTAATTTCGTCTGAGGAAATCGTACCCATTGTAATGCTGGCACAATAAACAACTTGAAACCTGAGAATTTTTTTTTATTTTTCGTAAGGCGTACGTTTACTTTTAAACGTAGCTAGATCATTTTTTTTTCCCTATGTGCAAATCGATATTTTCATTTAATTGCTGTTTTCTACCCGCATGATTCTCAGCCACTCTTATCTTTGCCTTGTCCCTCTGAGCCTTATCAAATTACCCGCTTCTCCCACTGGGAAGAAACTCATAAAGCACTTTATATCAAAGCACAAATCAAACTAGCTGCAAATAACACACCCTTGGGACAGTCCTTTTGCGATCCCATCCTGCGTAATAGTGACTCACAAATTCCTCCCTGCAATTAGTGGAACAGTGACTTTATCTGCAGTCCAACGTGTTGCGACGCAAACTGCGTACATATTTGCGATTCTGTGTACACGACCTTCGGAAACAGATGAAGGGTAACCACGAACGTACCACAACCCCTGACAGCTTACTGAAGTCACTGTCATACAATTTTACTTTTGGTTGTAACAAGCCTGAATATCGCTACTGTAGGTCACATTTTAATGCTTTTTTTTCTATTCTTAATGCCATTACACAAAACCTTTGCATGTATGCCTTTGAAACTGATCTACAGGCAACCATTTTCCCAATAAGATCATCACCTTATTTTCAGGATGATATTTCATTTTCATCAGGTGAGAATCAAACTATTTATCTTAATGGATCATAGAAAGAGACTATTTGAAAATGTTGTATAAAGTAAATCTACCCAGAGAAGTATGCTGTTTATACTGATATATGCCACTGACTTCAGTGAATTGTGAATATTAGAGGAAAGTTATCAAACATTAGAAATAATAACTTGATTTAATTGTGTTGAGAAGAGTTTACAGCCAAAATATGATCTTTACTTGTTTGTCCAATTGCTTGAACACCTATTTAATCAATGATGGAAGAATCTTTGGCAAACTAAGCTTCTTATGATATGTCTTTTTCCACGTCGGCATATTTCAGTTTGTGCTTGCTCCCTTTGGGTTGCTTAACGCCCCTGTCAAGCTGGGAAGGTTACCACGCATTCTCCAAAGGTTCTAAAGAACTTCTCAAGGAGATTTTCACTTCTGTTTGTAGGCCATCCTGGAGATGCCGCAGCCTTAGCCATCGTATCAGTACGTTTGCACTTTCCATTTCACCCCCTTCCTTCTACGTCGTAATACGTAGGCGCTGCCTAAATTAGCTTGTCTCTTCAAACTAATCGGCTGGCCAAAGAGGACGCTACCAAGGAATGCCATTTAAGTACCGGTAACAAAGAGGTACAAGAATCCGCCAAGAGGAATTGGGAGAAAATTGCATTAAGTCAATGTACAGTCATTTGCAAACTTACAGCCACATTTGCTACCAAATATGTTTCACCGAGTTACAGAATATGCATTCTTCCATTTCCTGGAGATGTTATAGGCTGAAGTGCTACCCACTGAGCTACAATGTCCCCACGCCAAGCCAAAATATAAGGTCATATTTTTACTGGAGGGTGTATTCCTTGAAAAAATCACTCAGATGGCATTGAGAAATGTGCACAAAACATGAAAATGTGTTGTGCACAATAACAATCAGTTACACATTCTCTTTATCTGTCATGGAATACAGGGACGCTTTTGTTGCTGCTAAGATGATGCATCACCCTGATGTTGAGCCAGTGAGGAAACACAATATTCCCTGACAAATTGGATTATGCTCACTATTAAAGAATCTGAAGGGGGAAAGACCAGACATGGAGAACATAAAAACAGCTGTAGCTGTGTCTTTCCAATAATATGAGGGGAAATGCCTCAGGGAGCAGTTATTGAAGGACATCACTATTTTCATCAACATAGAATTCAGGCATCCATCTGCCGTTTGGTACAAAAAACACAGAATCTGCTCCTGAGTTAGATTTAGCATGAAAGGCCAAATAATTCAAATATGTCAATAAAACACAGATGTTTATCCATCCATCCATCCATCCATCTTCTAACTACATATCCTGGCATGATTATGGGGGGGCAGTACAGGGCAGAAGAGTTACAATCTGAAGAGTGTGTAATATGCATAGATGTTACGGCATAGAAATTATTTTATGTTAATTAATTAAATGGTTATATTATGTTAATTATGTTGATTAATGTTATGGTCACATCGTTCAGATATATGGTTAGGATTCCAGTTAATGGCCACATATACCATTAAAAGAAGAGAAGTACTGTTTAAAGTTTTAAACAGCAGAAGATAGAGACTTCAGTACTGTAGAGTAGTTTAAAGGGATGAGCTTTGAGTGCTGTCTTAAAGGCGAGGAGGGATTTGGCAGTTAGGGAGCAGACTTTGATTTACAGTCCTTCAGACATGGGAGAGTCTGGCATGTCAGTTCTGGAGAGCGAAGTGGCCTTGTTACGGCGTCTGGTCTGATGAGCTCTCACAGGCGGGAGAGAGCACTTCCCCAGACAGCCACGTGTTAAATTTAACCCAAGCTCAAAACCGGTCAGCAGTGAAAAGGAAGAAAAAGAGATTAAATGTGAGCTTTCGAGGAGTTTAAAAGAAAGCAATATGCGTGCGTCCATGTTTGGGATCACCTGTGAAGGTGCAGTGGTGCGTTCCCAACAGTCGGAATTGCATAACCACGTAAGGAAAATTGATTATGTGACTTTTGAAACACAGGACGGAAGGGGTGGTTTTTGTATGCCATCCCAAATCCAGGCTCATACCGAATGCAGCTCAAGGCTGCCACATTAGCAGCCCACAGCCTTCTGCCTCTGCTTGCTGGCCTGCTCCCGCCGCCAGAGTCGTTCCCGCTGCCTGTTCCTGCTGTTCAGCCCGGATCCCCCGCCAGGCCACTCGCTCTGCTGTCACTCGCTCCGGCGGCGTCATCTGCTGGTGCCGGTCATCTAGCAAAAGCCCCTCCTGGGTCCGACACGGAGACCTCGCTCCCTCTTTGCCCTCCTCTGCTGGACTTTCCGCTTCCCGTTTCTGCCCGTTCCCACGTGGTTCTGCCCGACGTGTCGCTGGAGTCCCAGCAGTTGCCGCCCGGGTGTCTTTGTACAGTCTTCATCTGCCCCTTTGACTGGCGCCCCCTCCTGGCTGGACCACTACCCCCGGGCTTTTTCCCCTAACCTCTGCTTCTTTAATAGGAACAGCTGTCGCTGCGTCCAAACCTGCACAGTTCAGCTCTTCAGCAAATCAAATCCTCACACTCCCTGCACATCCATCTGTACCAGTTTGCATATACCTGTCAGGGTCAGCCCCTGTGTCTCACTCTGTGTCCCTTCCCCGTTTGGCCAGCAGGTGTTGCTGGTCATCCCATCCTTCGTGTATGTCTCTGAGTTTCCCCAGTTCTGTTGGCCTCACGGCTCAACCCCTTGAGTGTCCCGTTGTCTGTGACCCTCTGCCTTGCGACGGCGCTTGTGTTTGATAATTTGATAATTTGATGTGTATCCAGTTTTCGTTATTTAGTCTTAGTTTATCCCCTTTACTTTTGACCCGCTGTGGTCCTTTGTTTTGTTAGACCTTTCTTGTGTTTTTTTTTTAGTTGTTTAATAAACCCCGTTTTTGTTCTGGAGCCGCAAGTGGGTCGTCCACCCTTTTTTGTGTCCGGTCATGCCCCGTTCCTGTGCCCGAGCTGCCCGGATGCATGACAATACCCACCCTAACTGCTGTGCCCCAATCTGTTCCTGCTCCCTTGATAGTGCATTCTTGTAGTAAGTTATTTTACCTAAAGTCCTTTATATGATATATCTTGGCACTCAGTTGGGCTTTAACGCTGATCTTTTTGACCACTGAGATTCTCGCTACGCGTAGAAGCTTCTTGCCATCCTTTAGGCGGATCACAGTCGGCCCCGATTCCACATCAGGCGATACGAGCCAGACAAAATAACGCTACGGTGAGCAGCATCTGTAACGAAATGCACCAGGTTTAAAAGCTTGTAGCTGTTGAAATGAATTTTGCATGTGACAACAAACTTATTGCTTCTTGAACACGCTCAGCATTTCGAGCGATATACTGTGCAACGCACTGAACCGATTTGTAAAAAGAATAATTCGGAAAGCCTTAACTCAGTGGATGCTATGGTTGAAGGCCATTATGTTGTGATAATAAATGTATTTCTGAAATATTATGATGCCACGTTTACCAGCTAGCATTATTCGAAATGCGGAAATATGAAACTGCATGCTTGAAAATTTTGAAGAAGACCGTGAAAAAGGACATGAAAATCATGATGCGTAACTGTTGGAGCTTTTAATCCAGAACATTCCAGCTCTGGTGGGTGGGTGGGTGGGTTATGTATTCGCACGCATGCTGTTACTGTT
>JAODLC010000054.1:7416944-7427281 GCA_026781145.1 Hippopotamyrus pictus | reverse complement strand
GAACGATGGAGCTCCACTCTCAGAACGATGGAACCCACTCTCAGAACGATGGAGCTCCACTCTCAGAATGATGGAGCTCCACTCTCGGAACGATGGAGCCCACTCTCAGAACAATGGAGCTCCACTCTCAGAACGATGGAGCTCCACTCTCAGAACGATGGAACCCACTCTCAGAACGATGGAGCTCCACTCTCAGAATGATGGAGCCCACTCTCAGAATGATGGAGCTCCACTCTCGGAATGATGGACCCCACTCTCAGAACAATGGAGCCCATACTCAGAACGATGGAGTTCCACTCTCAGAATGATGGAGCTCCACTCTCAGAACGATGGAGCCCACTCTCAGAATGATGGAGCCCACTCTCAGAACGATGGAGCTCCACTCTCAGAATGATGGAGCCCACTCTCAGAATGATGGAGCTCCACTCTCAGAATGGTGGACCCCACTCTCAGAATGATGGAGCTCCACTCTCAGAATGATGGACCCCACTCTCAGAATGATGGAGCCCACTCTCAGAATGATGGACCCCACTCTCAGAATGATGGAGCCCACTCTCAGAATGATGGAGATCACTTTCAAACAGAGTCAGGGGGAGAACTTAGACCAGTCAGGTACACACATCATATCTATGACTTTTAGTAATGGGTCCTGATTCATAGGGTTGGGTATTGTCTGTTTTCGTTTTTCCAATACCAACTGGCGCTAAAATGATACTTTTAAAATGGTGCTAATGTCTGAATGGTACCTGCTCCCGTGCTAAACAAAAATGTCACTGTCACTGGCACAAAACAAAGGCCAGTGACATTAAAGAATGGCTTTTTCATTTCTAAGGCTAGTTTAATTTTTGGATTGGCTATATTAACTTAACACCTTAAATAAATAAATATATATATATAACTACAAGTGACTTTGTGTGCCAAATACAGGCACACTTTAGAACATAGAACATTTAAATGTAGACATTTTAACCGTGTTTAAGTTAGCTACTAACTAACGTTAGGCATGTGCTGACATCAGAGCAAGTGTAACGTTAACTAGTGATGGCATGTGAGGTGGTGCAGTGATTTAAATTAAGAGCTCAGGCTTTTAAGTGGCACTGATGCATATCAATCAGTAACCAACCCAACTAAATAATGATATATAGACTCCTCATTTATATATTTTACAATTAGGAAAATACATTCGTATTTTTTCATCCAGTCTCTCATTATTATAACTGTCCTCTTGAGAAAGACATGCATAATTAATCTTATCATGTAACCTAACTCATTTTATTTAGCTAACCCTTAATTATATCTCTGTTCTAATTATCTGAAATAAGTATCATATCATTTGAGTTTGATAACATTCTAATTTAACTTAAATGATATACACACACTTAAAACAAAGCACTTTTTAGAAATCATTCCAAAGTATCTGAAGCATAAAATTGCAACATAAGGCACCCTAAATATGAGTCTTCTAGTTCAATTTTCTATCAGACATGAGTCATGCATTTACAATTTAGACGGTAAGTGATTAATGATATGGCTTCAATTCCAATTCCATTGCAACCTGTCTGAGGAGAAAATTCACAAGGAAAGCCCTCATGTCCAAATTAGTTGGTCATACATTGTAGACATTTCATGTAATTAAAACAGACATACTTTTTTCTCGGCGGAGTACAAAAGACACGTGGGCATTGTCATGCTGCTGTTTACTGTTAATTGATTTTATAGCTTAAACCACCCAGACACTGAATGGTTGTGTAAATTTTATGAAGGAACACACTGCAGTTTTCATCATTGTCAAGTAGTTTTTTTCTCCTATAATTGGTTAAAAGACTTAGCTTACACTTTTTTCTGAGTGATGTGTAAACTTCACAGTTTAATGTTGAACATTACATAATGCAGCCTAGGTATCTTGCTCAAGGTTATGTTTTACTGTTAAATTGCAGCAGTAATCATTTAGTCCTCAGAACTGCTTTTATTTATTGTTTTTTTTTTACCGATAGAGGGTTACTGCAATTTGATTGAACTTGGAGAATTTACACACACACACTCACCCACACCACTGCAGCAATCGCACGCTGAGGTCATTTCAAAGAAAATTCACGTCAGCACTTTAGGAGTGCTGGAGGAACGCCAGAGCACGTGGAGGAAGCCCACGCGATCCTAAGGAGGGCGTGCCAACCCGGGTAATGACCAGCCAGCCGGCCAACCTGGAGAAGAGCCGCTACGAGGCGACCCACTGGGCCGCCATTACAAGCTCCCCATCCGTCACCTGCAGCAAGACGTAAACAAGGACTGAGTGTTCGAGTGCTAAGCAAGGCTTGTGTCATATCCTTTGTCAAACTGACGAAGAATAGCCTCCAGCTACAATGCCAGTGTGATGACATGCTAGTTCTACTCCACCCCCCCACCCCGTTTTTCCATTTCCCAGAAGCAAAATTAACATCAGTCATTGGTTGTCAAAAATAGCAATGAATGAAATAAAAATCAGCCAACGTTGCCTTTGCGATGAAGGATGAGAAGCTTTTTTCATTCAGATTGATCTGATTGTGGGGGTAGAACCCGGAACGTTCTCTGTGTCGTACGTGTGGGCAGAAGCTGGTGCATTATATCTACAATCCACCCACTGAGCACCTGGAGTGGGACTGAGCAGATTATGTTGATGTTCACCTGCACTGAGGGAAGCTCGAAAATGAAACAAAGTGCGTGCTTCACTGGGTGACTACTGGGATGCTGAGATAAAGATGCAAGTTATGCACCAGTACTAACATTTTTAGCTGGAGAGACTAACTAAATGCTGATACTTTGGTGCCGGATTCAGGATATCAACAAATTATAAGATCTATAGACGTGTATATCATCGTTAACTAAATGTATCTCTGTCCTGATGCGTTATTTGAATGCTTGTACCACGAGTTAAAGTTTCACTTTGAAGTCAAGAACTTTGACATTCAATGTACTAAAAGCCGATGAGTAAATTAGCCAATAAGCACGCAGAGGTACAACTCTCTGAACTTTTAGGGTTACCCACACTCAGATATTCCCTCACGTCAATTTTTAAAGAAATGTTTTTCACTACAACCCACGCTATGCAGTTGGCTGGCATGTGAACCCTACTTAAGCTGGGGACTGATTGATACTCTCACCCAGGACGGCTGCTTGGCCATGGTTCATCGAGGCGAGGCACGTTCAGTAGCAGAGAGTCTGCATGCGTTTTCTTCGACGATGAAGCCATCCACTGACAGGCTCTGAAAAATTCAACGCGACCCAGCTGAAGGACAGCCCCTCGATTCGCGTTTTCTGAGATGCATTCCAACTGACCCCCTTGCTTTTAACGCACAATCTCGCGCGTGGAAGGGGAACGGCATCACAGAAGCCTATATTTTGGATGGAGGAGTCGGAGAGTGACCACGGTGCTTTAAAAGCTTAAAGTCTCAGTTCCAAGCCCTGTATTCCTCCTCAGCTTCCTCTGATGAGCGTTAGCAGGCGCGGGGCTCCCTGGAGACTGTCGCCGCGTTCAGAAACGCCTGTTATCCCTGCAAAACTTCATACCGCACCGTATTCCACAGTTTATGAATTTTAATAGTGTTCAATCACAACAACCTAGCGGTGTCTCCTATCTCTTGAAGTAATGGGTACAAACCACCGGAGAGTTCACACGAGTGTATTTTGAGAGTCCCAAAGGGGATCTGGCACCTTTAAAAAAAAAAAATGATCCCAACAAAGACTTTTTTTATTTTTATTTTGGCACTGCAAAACACCCATGTAAAGAGCCCATAGTAAGAAGCCCCATCTCACATGATAACCATCTCACATGATAATCATCTCACATGATAACCATCTCACATGATAATCATCTCACATGATAATCATCTCACATGATAACCATCTCACATGATAATCATCTCACATGATAATCATCTCACATGATAATCATCTCACATGCACCCAACACTGTTAGACAGCAGAAAGAAGAATGAAAAATAAAAAGGAAACCATTATGATATGTTCTTCAACTTCATTCCAGCAAAATGCAAATCACACAGCATTTGGTCCCCTAAATAAGTTTGGTCCCCTTATCCAGCCTAATTAAAATTTGCAAGTCAGCAAAGTGGAGTGATGAATGGGTCTGTCTGGTAATACTCTCAGGTAACCGCAGAGCCGGACGACAGGAGGCCTGCCTTTCCGCCGCTTACTCCCGTCGCAGTCGAGGGCCTGCCCTCTCACGTGTGCGCAAGCCGGAGGAGCCACTGACAAGCTCTTCCTCCCCTTCACACAGGCCCGCCCTCCCGCCTTGTGAAGAATATCGGGGTTCCGCTCCTGAGCCGAAACCACCCCGCATCTCCGCCTGCCCCTGCGATTTGCCCTCCGCGTTGGACGTTTCTCTCAGGGCTTTATCAGCCTGCACATTTGGGTGAGGATTCCAGCTCTTTTTTTTTTCCTCATTGTTTACAATTATTTTGTAGATTAAGCTAATTTAATTAGTGGAATAGGCCGCTTACAATAGTCTCCTGGATTTCCCCCACAAGCTAGATAATTGGTTGAAAGCAAATATAATTTTGTTGTTGTCTGTTGAACATGTATTATAGATCTGTTTACAAATAGCTATAAATGTTGTGCTGGAACTTTCTCTTGCATCCCGACTTAAAATTTTATATTTGCTTGTTTTAGATGTTATACTTGCGCTGCTGGTGTTCATCTCTCTTAATTTCAGCTTACATTGTGTCGCCATTCTGTCAGCCATCAGCCAGGATACTGGGCAGCACCACAAATTGGGCAGTACGTACTCCAAGTGTACATCGCTGTCCATACGTTGTCAAAACATTGAGGCCCTGCAGGTATACAAATTATCTTGAATTGTTCTTGCGCATATTGTGAAAAAAAGCTAATTTAACTCACAGCTATTCTGGATTCGAAAATAATGTTCCCTGCCTTGTGTCCATAGGTTCCAGACCCCCCACGACCCTGAATAGGATGAGCAGTTGCAGAAAATGGATGAATGGATGGATGGATGGATGGCCAGTATAAAAAAATAAACATTCCAGCACACATTTAATAACATCGTAGGGTACTTTAGGTGAATTAAATGCCTTACATATATCAGTAAAGGTAATGCAACTCAAGGTTACTAAAGCAAGATCTCAACTTTGATATCTACCAATAACCTTCAACTTAAGAAGCCATGTTTTGGGGATATGTTGTATAGTTTTGAGATTTACAAATGCAGGAATCTTACAGACGATGCATAATTTTGCAATGTATTTGATTAGTTACAAATTCAATTCAACTACAATATTCTTGCAATATCCTGCCATAATGAATCAATGCATATTGGATAATAGCAGTAACAAACACATATGTGCAATACCAAATAAACACATGTAAATGTGGGAAGTAACTCAATTAATTCACAATGGTGTGATTATGATTCCAAAATTAGATAAGGCTTGTGTATGATACCCCCATTTAATAGACGTCAAATAATTAATCACATTTAAGTCAATCAGTAGTTCTTATATTAAATGGCTTTCTTATCTATTAATTTAGGTTTAATGAATCTTACTGTGGATTATTAGTTGGTACTTACTGTACCATTCATAATGTGATTTCATAATGTGGATTATATTTATCGTGTCTCAATGCATAATGTTAAGTACCATTGTTTGTTGCCATTGGTAGAAACTAGAAAGGTGTAACAAACTAGTAGGCGGATGCTTTACCTCAATTCTGAAGCGCAAGTATCGACATGGCCTTTGCAGTGGTAAATGCAGTGCTTCCAGTTGTATATAAAAGTGAGACCTGGATATAAAATAAACCTTAAATTAGATGGGAAGAAAAAAACGGGTAGGCTATCCTTTATGCCTGACGTTTAACTGGAAGCAGGAATAACACACAGAGGGTAATTATACTCTTGGCCACTGTACTGGCAGAAGCTCTCCATTCTAAAAGCCATCAGTCCGATACACAGCTTCAGGTCCAAATTCCCGTGCTCTTCCCCTTCAGCTGAAACACTTCAAAATAAATCCCAACCCTAAAACGACTGAGAACCAATACAACCAATTCTAATCACAGGACCCACAGGTTCTCTTTTTCTTTAAATTTAAGAAAATGTGTGTGTGGGTATGTATATATATATATATATATATAGAATATATATAGAATATATATAGAATATGAAAGAGAGAGAGTGAGAGAGACAGAGAGAGATAGAAGAGTATTCCATTATCTGTAGGCATTCTTGCAGGTAGGTATTCTACTATGTGTAGTCGTTAGCCCATTTTTACAAACATATGAGGACTATGAATTGCGAGGAAGCATAGAAGCATATCAGCAGCATTCAGTTTCCATCTTTCTCCTTAACGGGCAAAAGTTTCTTATGGACAACAAGAAGCAACTGGTGGCACTTTTATGCAGTCTGCATAAGCTTGCTCTACCCTCCCCGCAGTAGATTGTCGATCCCACAAAAACACAATGTTATGCAATTTAACATTAACAAATATAAGTCAATATGTCTTTCCAGTAAGGGGGGGCCTAAATCAAAGTTTAATATATGGATGGGGGGGGGGGGTGTTACAGTCATCCTGAGATGTTCTAAGACAGTGTTTCACAAATCCCTAGGGATCCTCAGAAGGTCCACATCCTCCCTCAAACGCAGAAATATGGGCCGTCGGCCACAGAAAAACATTTTTCTAAGACATGGTTTGACAAATTAATTGATAATAATCGTCCACACTAATTGCTAATCATTTCAGGTCCCACGCCGTCCTGATGTTAAACCGGAGGGAGCGGTCGACTGGCAGAAGGGAAGCCTGTGGTAAATGGCATCCGTGGGGCCTAGAGAATCTAAGGCTGGGCATGGGCTCCACGCAGCCAAACTGGGCACCTGTCACAGGGAAAAGCCTGCAAACGTTCCCATTATTATTTAGTATCAGCAATATTGTGAGAATATATTAGAACGTCAACGATAGGTTACTGGGAACCTGGATTCTATCCCAATTAGTCCAGCGAACGAGGAAGGGGCCTCCTTAAATGGGAGACCAGTCCATCACTGGCTACACACAGATATTCCCACTGATTTATTCTTTTACCCAAAGCAACGTTCAGTTGAGAGAGCAGGGTCAGCCAGTCTATGGAGCAATTTCAGGGTTAGGGCCCTCGCTCAGGGCTCAAACAGTGAAGTCACTCTGCCAACCCTGGGATGTGAACAGATAACCTTCCTATCACGGGCAAACGCTTAACTCGCATAAGCATACATGAGGGCCAGTGACCCTGGAGGTATGAGTCATCATGGTTAACATTATACATCACCACACTGTTTCCCTTTGGAACATTTTATTTTGAAATCTATTGAGGATTTCATTGCCATTCAGTGAGGTTCTGTAGCCTTCTAGAGATCCCAACAAGCAGCTGTATTTTGTCACACTCTCCATGACACTCCCGCCTAATACAACTTGATATTAGCAGATTCTTCAATATATTACCATGTCGCCCTTCAGAACCCACTGAAGTGATTACTATGTAAATCTCATAAGAACATTGTGGATCCAACCCTCTTACTGAGAAGTGCATGTATCCCATTGAAAGTTAGTGCTATCATGTGGCGTTACCCGTGTTCCAGTCACTCCACTTAAAGGTCCGGTGCTTTGCAACAAGGAACAAGGAAATGCATTTGTTTTTACTTGAATCCTGGGTTAACAGTATACATTTGTAATTAGGTGCGAACATTTTTGATAAGCCAGCAGTAATGGGAACAGTGATGTTCATTGATTCATCGGTGGATGGAAACGTTTGTCTTTCATCGTAGAAGAATCTAACCTAAATGACAATTATGAAAGAAAAAAATGTATCATTGGCGACAAGCGCAGATGAATGGAATAGAGACAGATACAATGTCTAGTCAAGTGTTTAACATCTGTGATCTAATTATTGTGTTTACCGGAACCAAATGACTTAAAATGGATCTCTCTCCTATCCTGGTCAATAGTGTGAGGGTGGGGCAGAGGACCGGGCACTGGAGGGGTTTGGGGGGGGGGGTCTATCCCAGCCAATACAAGGTACCAGCCTAAGGCTTCACCGTACACAGATGCCAGTGTATTGCGGAGTGATTTCTTTCATTAAATTGTTTAATGATATTGCTTAATATCATTCTTTTCACATAGGATTTTTCACTGTGATTTACTGTGCCTTTCTAAAAAGAGAAAAAAGAAAAATCACACCAGTACTACATTGCCCTCCGCCAAATGGATATTTAAAAAACATACAAATGACAACATGTTTTGCTGAAAAAGGTTTGCAGGAATAACTAGGCTTAGCATATTGAATGTCCTATATTGTTAAAAGCAATACATGCATTTTAAAACGATATAAAGAGTTAATTAAGTGCAATATGCAAAAATTCAGGTGATCCTAGCTATACACTCACACAGCCATTATTATTATCATAAAACATATACAGTATATGATATATGAATGTATATGTTTTGAGATTAAACTGTAAGCATGCTTACCAATTAACCCCTTGCTCCATTACTGTCACGTCCATCCAGGCAGTGAGCAGGGTACATGCAGAAAGTGACAGTAATTGATTGGAGTGCAATCTCATTTGAGGATTAAATGCTCACATTCACGAGACATGTATTACATGTTATCTGCCCCTGATTTGTGCCAGTTTGGAAGAACTTTGAAGTAATAATTATCCTCATGTGTACAATATGAATGTCCCTGCAAGAGGCGTTGAAATATTTTGATTTCTTACTTTAAATCCCCAGAATTAATGGCAGATAGGATTTTATTAACTGTAAACTGTATCCCTATAGACTGCTTGTACCATATCACCCAGATTAATAACGCAGGCTTTGAAATTTTGTTGGGAATGTCTTAAAAATGAAGCAGTGTTATTATTTTCGAGAGCTCAGTGAAGTTCTGCTTCGAGCTGGATCCACTGCTGCACAGAGTCTAATGAATGACGTCCAGTGTGCCACTGGAACCCCATCGCTTCCCCCCCCCCCCCGAGTACAGGGTCAGCAGTGGGAAAAGGACACTTAAAGCTAGAAATGAAAAAGTTGGCATGCCATTAAAACTGACCTGCCTCTCCCATCAGCGCTCCGGCGTTTTATGTGGGGGGGGGGGGGGGGGGGTTCTGCCGCATCACAGCTGCTAGCTGCCTCATTAATTGGTTCCCCGAGTGACTAGCACACGCTGACTCTCTGCGAGTCCGGTGCTCCGATTGGCCCGTGTGCTGCTGCCGAATTAGCGACACGCTAAGTTCTCCTTTCAACTCTCCTCTTTGGGTCTTTAACGAGATTCTGCCAGCCAAAAAAAAAAAGAAGAACATGAAAATGTCTATGTCCTCTGAAGAGAGAAGCTTTGTCTGATTTAGCATTCAGTGTTTAGGGGCCCTAATGATGCATTATTGCGCTCGTGTCTCCACAGACTTAGTTTAAATAGCTACATTTCCTCTAGGTCAAATTGCTTTATTGGAGATGGGAATTCTGATCTCGCTGGATTTTTAAACCCCAGAAGTGCATGTAAACAACAGACAAAAAGAGCCAGGAGCAGCAGATCGTGCAGGTTTCATCCACACTTTAGCACCTCAAAGCCGAAAAACTGTTCAAACAACTTGTCTTTGAGGTTTGTGTCTGCAGAACATCAAAAGCACCTCTTTTACTTAAAAGGCACAGCTAATTGCTGGATTTACCGTAATCCCATTAATATACTGGGAATTATAAATTGTTATGTGCTACTATTAATGCACACCCAGTCCATTTAATCTATGAACTTTTTTACTTAACTTTGAAATCGTGCCAGAATCCAGGCTGCATACACTATATTGCCAAAAGTATTGGGACACCCCTCAAATTATTGAATTCAGGCGTTCCAATCACTTCCACATCCACAGGTGTATAAATCAAGTACCTACAGTAGGCATGCAGACTGTTTCTACAAACATTTGAGAAAGAATGGGTCACTTTCAGGAGCTCAGTGAATTCAAGTGTGGTACCGTGATAGGATGCCACCTGTGTAATAAGTCCATTTGTGAAATTTCCTCACTACTCAATATTCCACAGTCAACTGTTAGTGGTATTATAACAAAGTGGAAGCAAATGGGAACAACAGCAACTCAGCCATGAAGTGGTAGGACACATAAAATCACAGAGCGGGGACAACGCATGCTGAGGTGCACAGTGTGCAGAAGTCGGCAGCTGTCTGCAGAGTCAATAGTTACAGACCTCCAAACTTCATGTGGCCTTCAGATTAGCTCAAGAACATTGCGTAGAGAACTTCATGGAATGGGTTTCCATGGCTGAGCAGCTGCATCCAAGCCTTACATCACCAAGTGCAGTGCA
>JAODLC010000054.1:7403721-7416571 GCA_026781145.1 Hippopotamyrus pictus | reverse complement strand
AGGAACTTGACTGGCCTGCACAGAGCCCTGACCTCAACCCGACAGAACACCTTTGGGATGAATTAGAGTGGAGACTGAGAGCCAGGCCTTCTCATCCAACATCAGTACCTGACCTCACAAATGCTCTCCTGGAAGAATGGTCAAAATTTCCCATAAACACACTCCTAAACCTTGTGGACAGACATCTCAGAAGAGCTGAAGCTGGTATAGCTGCAAAGGGTGGGCCAACTCCATATTAAATCCTATGTATTAAGAACGGGATGTCATGAAAGTTCATGTGTGTGTAAAGGCAGGTGTCCCAATACTTTTGGCAGTATAGTGTAAATCATGCAGAAGCACTGACACACTTTTGGTATAGAAATCTAAATGTACTTCTAGAGGCCAAAAAACCTGTTTCTGATTCTGAGCGTTAACTCCCTAACAAAAAATAAAATAGGCGATGACATCTCAATAACGCTCAAAAATATAATTGCATATTTTCCTGCCAAAATCATTTCCCCGCTTATCCTGGTCAGGGATGCAAGGGGAGCCTAGACCCTATTCTAGGAAGAATGCAGCACAAGGCTGGGGTGTACCCAGGGAGGTCTAACACAGGGCACATACACGCATACATACAGCCACAAATGCCATGAGTAATTCAGAGATTCCAATTAGCCTGTATGCATATTTATGGACCGCAGGAGGAAACTGGAGTACCTGACAGAATCTCGTGCAACACAGTGAGAACGTGAAAAATAAACACACAAAGATGCAAAGTGCAAGACTTGCAGCCCTGAAACCATTAGGCAGGTCCAGATAGGAAAAATTCAGGTCCAAGGTTCTGTTTCAAACAACCAGTTGAGCATAAAGAGTCACAGTCACAGAGTACTCATCTGGTTGGTTGAAACAAATCCTCGGCCTGGATTTGTACTTTCTGGACCTCTGCCTGTAATCGATTACTTTTGTGAGTAACGTCCCCAACACTGGGGCTACCCCATGAGCCACTTTGACCATATTTTCCCATTTATATGAAATTAATTTATATTAAAACATATATGATGCCACACGATAATAAATCCTTTAGTGCAAAACACATTTTTAAATAAGTACAATAAACTTACAGAAAATGTACACACTAACCAGTCTTTCTCACTTAAAACTATTAGCATAATCATTGTGTACTCGGTGTCACAGATTACAGCTTGGGTTAAATTTTCCAAACAAATGTTTATTGTGATTCATTGTCAACACCCGGGTACTGTTCCTGCACCCGAAATCAATTTTCAATTCCACTCAGGCCTCATACCTGCAAAATTTATTTGTATTTTATTTATTCCATACAAATGTCATCCAATATGTTTTCCATCCTTTAATGGCTTTTCAATAATGCATGAAAGAAAGGAAGATTTATGTCTTATTTCCTGCAAATACGAAGGTCAGTTCTCGACGGTAAAGTGAACACGATTCATTCTTTTCATTGTCAGGCGTCGTTAAACAGATTTGTAAGTTCTCCACTCGACAGAGAGTGCCTGGTGGTCGGTGTATTAAAATAATCAAAGGAATAAATTAGTCTCTTTATAGTCCAAACAACCATCAAGTGACCCAATGTTATGAGTAATCGGCTAATTATAGCAAACGGTTCCTAACGTTTTTGATGCCACAGCAGGAACCAAAAATGGTGCGACTCAGGGTTTGTAATTCCAACAACAATACCAGCTAATTAGGGGAACCAGGAGAACACAAATGGACATTCAGAAGACCACATCACTACAATACCTCAGAGGCGAAGGCAATCATTTACTCCAATATTACTAATGGATACAAAGGCAGAGAAACAGGCGAGAATCCTCATGCAATTTCTTGCTGCTGTAGCTGAAATGTGCCAAGGATTGTACGTTAGGGATGTTCAATTATAGCAAAAATAATAATCACAATTGTTTTGGTTGATACTCAGATGATGATTATTTAACCAAATCAAGTGTGAGTTTTCTGTGCTCTCTGTTCCCAGCAGTAGTCAAATTTAATATTTAAAAGACACTTTTGTAAAGTGTCTTGTAATGACTGACGAAAAGCAAAGGACATAGTTTTTTTCGTTAAAAGATCTCCATCGTTTTCTTGTTGATCGAGTGTTTCTTGTCGTAAATTGATGGAGTAAAACTTCTCGCACGTGCGTTGTCCAAATTGGGCTTGCAGTCTGAAACATACGATGGTAACTACAGTAACCTGTATTCAAAAGGCCAAAAAAAAAAGATAAACAGTGTGGTACAGAAGACAAACGCATTGTCCTGATCCCAGAGTATGCTGTACATTACCGCAATTAAAAAAATAAAGCATTATTCTTTTTAAATCAGTCATACATGTTAACATGTTAACTTTGACAGCCTTGGTTTATAGATATGCATTATATGCAAAGAACCTTGAGACTAAAATTTTACAAAAGCAACTGACCGCTAACAAAACACTTGTTTTATTAATATTAATCTGAATGCATAGAGTGTGCGAGATGACATCACTTGGTTACTGGTTTGTTCTTTAGGGCCTTGATTCTCGAGATTTGATTGAATTTCACACAATAGCTCTCAGTTTGACTCTCAGCATTCCAAAGGTAATTAGGGTAATTGGTCTTGTAATAGCCCAAGGGGTATATTCTCATGTCAGCATTCTTCATGCTAAAGGAATCAAAGGAAACCCATTCTGATTTACCCACAATTTCCATCTGACAACAAATACAGAGTGCGATATTTATTCAGAGCTGAGATTCTGAAATAGGAGACATGTTAAGCACAGACTTAGTAATTTTTATGTCTTTGATGACAGGTAAGTATTACTGCATCATAGTCGATTTTTAATTCTTTGTTTTCACCAATGTTTTAAGTATAGCTTATGGTGGATCTGTAGTCCATATTAACCTAAGCAGTGGGTCTTATTAGGTGATGCATAAATATTTCCTAAATATGAAGATGGAATATGTGATTAATTATACGATTGTCAGGAATATGCAAATCCAGTACCTGGATTAAGAAATGTTTGTGCAAATCCCCCACTTGACACATTTTTAGAAAAATGCCCCCATTCTGCTACTCCTGCCTACAGTGTATTACTTGAATTATGTAAACACCTCATACAAAGCATGTGTGAAAAACTGTGCATCTCATTTATTACAGGACGCATGAAGTGCGTCTTACGGCGAATCATCCACATCTCTATTTATATCTTTGCTACTAATTAAACCAATAAAAAACTGACTAGGACACAGTAATATGTACCTGTCACCAATGACATAAAATTACCAAGTCTATACTTTACAGTGCCAGTACTGTGTAATGTTGAACCAGCTCTCACCATAATTTGGAGTGATTGTGTATTGTTAATATCTCTCTTTGAAGGCTATTTGGATGTGATCTCCATATCCATGTGTTGCTCGATTTGGAAAGCGTAGCTGCGACAATTCCTAAATATATATATATTCCATGTTCTCCTTGGCAATCTTCTTAGTGTTAATCGCTAATTTTGCAAATCCGTTGACTGATTAGTAATCCTATACTTCAAAATGAGATAATGGTAATCAAAAGATGGTGTTGTTTGCCGTTGATTTCTACAGCAATTCTGAAATCACTTTCCACCGTCGCTGCCCTGCTGAAGAAAAAAATCGTTTATACAGGTAGCTGGTTTTAACTGGTCTAAGATGGTCTTAGATGGTCTTATCCCAGCTCTTGCTGCTCTTTGATGGTTTAGCTGGGTGGGTCACCAGTTGGTCATGCCGGTATGACCAGCTACATCAGCTAGAATAACCATCATGAGCTGGTATGACCTGTTAAACCATGATGCAAAAACACAGTCTAAGCTGGTCAGCTATCATAAATTGGTCAATCAGCTATCCCAGCTTACACTAGTCAGGTTGGTTTTCTCAGCAGGGGTTGAAGTCACCCCCTTCTTGAGGAGACTTTATTTTTAAATATTCTCCAGTCAAAATTGTGATGCCCAGCAAATCGAAGTAAAAATGTGGGGAAAAGGTGAAATAAAAATACGTGCACTATTAGACCTTGCTATCAGACACTGGACTATATCATAAAAGGGGGCATTCACCACGACTGCATTTAAAAAAATAATGCAATGATAAAATCAGTCATAATTGTTCATTTACAGAGGAATCGTAAGGCTGTAATGTGCTCACATGTGCCGCTCTGGTTCCTCATCAGCAGACACTATACTCCGTCTGACGTCCCCGTGCTATACTGTCTCTCTCTTTCACTTCAGCAGATTCTCTGTCTCCTAAGAGCCTAGATCCTTCCTCCCTTGTGAGCGGAGTGTGTCAAGTTTATGCACATTTTTTTTTTCTCCATTTGTAATTTCAAGGCTTCTTTGAGGCGAGGGGAGGGATGCTACCGTCGCCGAGGGAGGTTGTATTTGCCTTTTAACTTTGGATCCCCATTCAGTTGAATTAAAACTTCTAGGGCTCTGGTTGTGATATGCTGGCGGCTTTATGCTCCAAATGGTCATTGGGGAATCTGCCCTGAGGTAAGGACGGTTTGACAGAGGTTTGGCTCATATCAGGGGATATGTACAATAACATACCAGCAATGTTTTCTTGTTTAAATGTTTGTTATGCTATCCCATAAAGACAAGTCTTAGGTCTTCCTTTTTGACACAGAGGGCATTAAATACTTTCATTTTTCATTTCATTTTTACAAATACAGTATTTCTCACTAGCTTAATGCTATATTAAAATGAGTACTCACATTAATGATAGTCATTGCTAATGCATGCCTTTCCCCTTTAAGTTGAATAAGGATATGTTCCTTAGTTTAAAGGTAATTACTCTTATTTTTCTCAATAAAAAAACTATCATGGCAAATTGATAATCAATTCACATTTGCAGATGCAACTTAATTATAAATTATTATAAATTCCATAAATTATGGAAGTATATTAGACCATCTGCAGATGACACACAGACACACATAAAAGGGCTATTATGCTGTACTGGGCTTCTGCTCAGGGCTGGGTTTGTTTAATATTACCTTGTCTTAATGAATTAGTATCTAAATGTAACTGCAGATCATTTAATCTATTAGGTTACATAAATATTGCTGAAGTCAAATTGACTCTTTTTATTCTACAACTGGGCAGAATTCCTGTACTTTTACTCTTTATTAAAAGCAACACAATATTCTGTGCATTTTATATAACTCACAAATATCTCTTTTCAGATCCTCACACTATTGAGAGCCTTCCAATTGATAGGCTTTATAAATGCCACTCCGGGTTTGTTTATATTTTGTAACGAATAAAGTAAGTTCACGTTTGAGTTCACATGGCTGAACATCATTGATAGCGCTAAAAAAAAATAAAATGCGTGTCACAATGAATATCAATTATACAAATACAGCATTTCAACGAGCACTATTTATTCTACGGTATGTGAGCCCTATATAGGCCAGAAAATAAAAATATTGATATTGAAAAATGACTGAATTCCAATTTTGTGGTCTCCTTAATCAAGCTGTTTCTCACTGTGGATCAGATGCTGGTTGAATGTAGGGGCTGCTTGCAGCTGATCAGATGGGAAACCCCCCCCCCCCCCCCCCCCAAAAAAAAAATATTAGAAACCTGATGGCTCTACGGAGTAAATGATCACACATCGATCTTTCGATCGATAAAATCCACAGCATGTTCAGTTTCCACCGCTGGCTACAGAACACTGATTGAATAGCTGAACGGTGGTCACCAAGTAAAAAACGTCAGCCTGCCACGAAGGTCCAAGCAATTAGTCTCTCCAAATGTGTGATTAATCACTCAACTGGAAGAACAATTTAACGGCAAGCCTCAGCGTGAGAAGTTCCGGGAGAATGAGGTGAGAGCCACACTTAAACAGACCTAGGTAGTGCGGGACGGACTTTGATTAACTTTTATTTACTGCTTGGTCAACATAAGCTTACAAATTCTATCAGTTTTTCAGTTTCTAAAACTGTCCATGGGGGAAGTGGATTTAAAGTTGCCTTAAAAACCTTTGGTAGACTTTACTTTTCTTTCAGGATGAGTTTGCTTAATTCCGATTTGTGCTAACCAATGCAAAATATGCTTATTTTGGGTCCAAAATAGCTTAAAAATACACTCTATAATATTTTGTAATTTGTCATGTTTTTATCTGCTAAACAATCTTGAAAAATAGCTTAGTAAATTTAAAAAGTGTGGTTGTATCTCTGCTATTATTATTATTCTGTACTGGGAAATACAGTTAACAATAACAGCACGTTTTGGCCTATGGCAAAATTAAGCAATTTCTATTCTCACCCTACAGTCATTATTAAGAAATTAATTATTTATAGTTCTAAGATACAAACAACTTTAGTAATCCCTTTCCTTTGACTAGGAAACTTTGAATTTTCTTTTTGCAAAAAACTCCTTACAAGAAGTACAGTGACCTGATTCCATAAGTTACTTTCGGCAGATGCCAGATGTCTTGTGTGACCAAGTTCACACAAATTAAATATGGGAAGATCACTTGATTATTTGTCCTGTATGGTATTATTTTCGTGTATATTATTATGTTAAATTAAAAAATGATTCTTTTTGGGCATCTTTCATTTTTTTTTATTTCATTGAACAGTTCATTTCATTATGTTGGCTCTGGCCTGTGAGTATTTGAAAAATATCAATCATATCAAAAGCACTGTAATTGAAACACCCTGGAGTAATGTCAGTCTTTCAAAGTCTGAATGCTTAATATTTTTATAAAACATTCCCAAAAATAACAATGAGACATCTTTTAAAAATGGACCATTGGAAACCTAACATTCATGTAAATTCTTACATGAGACAAGAATCCGAAATAACACAAATAAATTGAAAGAATGACACAGAATCAGAGAGAATAAAGTGTATCAGAGTGATTAATTCCTTTGCTGGAATCTGAGATTACCATCCCGACGCACAAATTCATCAGACATCCACTTATTCCAAATCAGTACTGCATAGTATCAGATGTACCAAACCATTCGTTATGTTACATTGCATGAATATTTAATACATTACTGCTAAGGAAACAAGCATTTAGTTAATCACTTCATGGAGGACATCCATTTTCCATAAGTGCTTACCCAGCTCTGGGTAAAGGCATGTCTGGAACCGATCCCTGGAATTACTGGGCAGAGATGAGATAATGTCCATTGTAGGGCGCGCACGATCACACGCGATCATACACTGAGACAAATTTAGGGGCACAAATTCACCTAAACTGTGTGCATTGGGCTGCGGAGGTAAGGCACGGTACACACAGATGGGCCACGCAAGTACAGGGAACAGGAAGCAAAGGCAACATTGGGGGTAATGTGCTAGCTAGCGAGCCTCCAAGCCACCCTAGAACATTTCGCGGAAATAATTCCACCAAATAGCTACAATATTTAGCTCGTTAATTAGTTCACCATGTGTTAATTACCAATTGTTGCTCTTGAATAAGTACAGGAAATCTCTAATGGCAAGACCATATGTTTCTAGCTCAGCTTGACTCTATCATGTTTTGAGTACAGCATTAACACTCTCCCATAGTACCACCTTTTGTAAAATCCTAACCCTTTACCTTCACACGTAGCATACTTGTATTTTCATCCATATTGCTCATGGGAGCATTATTGTAAAATACAAACACACAAAATATGCATCTTGCCGTCGAGTGCTTATGTTGAGAGAATTTAGCGTAACTTTCATCAATGAGAACAAGTGGTCAGTGTATTTATAACCTTTCATTTTGATAAGGGCAGTTATAAAACTATAGACTTCCTTTATTTCACTGAGACACAAAGCTATGTATGGCTCAAGGCTGCCAATTAAGTGTAGGGCTGCCCATTCACTTGTAATGCATGCAGAACAGAATCTTCACGGTCTCTGAGGACAGCTCATCAGTGTGAGCCATCTTCAGTCAATGTCACATCCCCTACCCCTGATTCACATTCTCCACCTCAGCCTATAGACTCACCTGTGCCAGCTCCACAGGACGCTGGATCGGATCAAAGAGCCGGTTTGGCTACAGGACGGAAGGACCCAAGGGACGGAAAACGGCTTGAGCAGAAAGATCGATCTTGCCAGCCAATCCTGACCGAAAGCGGGGGTCAGATCATCTCAAACTCTCAATGCCAAAATGAGTTAAGCCCAGTCATAAAATAAAGTATAGTGGCATATGTATACAAGTCCATATCAGTGGGAAATGAGCATTTTGAATCAATAAGTCAGGGGGGAGATTACTGCAAAATTTCAAAGGGAGACAAAACTTTGAAGACATTAACTCCACCTTCATTATAGCGACGCTCTTAATGACGAGACATCTTTGTGCCAGACACAAAGCACATAATGAAGGTGATGTTAATTGGATTCAATGCATCTGGGAGCCAAGAATTAAATCAGAAGAGAAAGAATAACATAATGCATTTAAATGCATTTAAATCAACTTGCCTCGGCAGCCCCTGAAAGGAATGCTTAATGAGGACATTTTGGACTTGAGGAAATAAACAGCTGCGAGTTAAGGGACATGGGACAGAATAGCAATCTGTGAGTTTAAAAAGAGTAGGTCCTATAACAAATGAAATGAGCGAGACTCTGGGCTCTTTCCAGAGCTACATGGCTATATTTGTAATATACAGTGCAGTAGGTAGTCTCCGTTATTTTGGTGGTTATGTCTTGTATAATTTCAGCCCAGCTCTGCAGTAACACTGAAAACAAAGCCTATTGCTCGTTTAGCAGAACCCCCCGCTCTCCTGCTGATATATGCCTTTTACTATTAACAATTTCATGCATGACATCAGATAATTGCACTAATTGCTACGCGTGGAGAATATTCAGAATGGGCTTACAGTGGAAACTGACAGGCTGAGAAGTTTTAGGGTAATTATTTAAAAATGTGGGAATGAAAATCTGCATCCATTTGCATACCTGGGCGTCTTAAATGCCGTTGCTGAAGGTGCAGTGAGTGTGGTAATATGCTGGCATTCTCTCAGCATGGACGACGACCGGGTCAGAGGATGGTTAAAAGTCTCCTAAGTGAATAATGTGCACCAGAAAACAAATCAGGGTATCGTGCACTGCGATGGATTTAAGCGTACAGTGCAAGAGTTTCTGACTCGCATAAGGTACAAGGAATAAAAGTCTCAACAGTCAAGCATGTTATAAATATTTTTGGGCTAAAAATATCTAGGGGGTAAATGAGAGAACACGTTTACATTGTCTGGATCACGAGTCGACTTCAAAGGAGACGGAGTGTGTGTTTTCTCTGAGGACACGCGAGGCATTAGCTGAGATATGAAACAATTCCATCGAAATACGACTCGATTGACTGCCGAGGCATGACACGTCCGTGGAAATCAGAAAAGAACCGATCGTGGAGGACGCCCGAGAACAAACGGCCAAATAGCTAGAAAACTGATCGCTAAACAGGTGCGGCGTTTATGGAATAAATGTCGTACGGCACACGTTTAATTTCTTACGGTGGAAGTAGAGATGGGGGTGCGAGGAAAAACATAGCTGATGGGACAAATAGGCTATTTTAGAGGTTTTCCGGAGCGACAGGCTTTAATCAAGGTGATTATGTTCAGGGGGGTTGGGGTCTGAGTTGTCATGCCAGAGCAACACTCTGAAAGGCAGGCTGGGAAGAATTCTCTTAAAAAACAGGATTAGACCAACAGCTAGATAACATCAAGGAGTAGTGAAGACTCTTTTCCAGCAAACCTGGTAGGCTGCAGTCAAAGCTAGCTTAAGCACGGTTAGGTGAAAGATTCCGATGTCCTCTCCCGCTGCGGCCTTTAATCCTGCTGATAATTCCCTCATATTTCATTTTATTCTTCCATCTTGTTTTTTCATTTTCATTTCATACTTCATTCATAGTTCATTCATATAGCGATCCTTGTGGTGCTGCATTCCTTTAACTACTGTATTATGCAGTCATAATATCTGAATATCCATCCATATCTATGCTTTACTTTCATTAATCATTCAGTTTTATACTTAATGTGCTGCCAGGACAATAAATCTGTCTTTGCATTTATGCCAGCTCTACTAGCAACATTCAAGTGTATGTTCATATAGCAATGTTGTATGTTCTTAATCATCAAACATAAGAACATGGGCTGCTTGTCCATCTTTCAGAGAAGATTAGCTGCGAGCTATCGCTACGATGAAAAGTTTTGGTGAGATGAAGAACACGTACCTCTGTGCTACAAAATTCCGAACTGCAGCTTCTGAGGAAGCTACGGCAATGGAGTGATGAACGGCTGAAGATGAGACCACACATGAACCCAGCAGGGGCCAATGCCAGTCCTTGACAGTCCATATGAACAAAGAGTCAAGCCCAAGAGTCACAGCAACTCAACCCACAGTATGAATCTACCCTTGAGGGAGCGAAATCTTTCGAAGAAATTTGTGCTCAGTCGCATCTGACTTACCTACTTTCAGGGTTCCGCTTAAACAATGGTCCACAGTAAACAAGAATAAAGTTGCATTTTACAGTAATATGGAATACTCATAAATATTTTTTCCATGTAAATAATGATCTCAACCCACACATCCAGTGTGTGCCCCTCATACATTTTCTAAAATCTCCTGGGTTGCTTTATTATGATCAAATTAAATTGTATGGCATCTTTTCTGTCATTCAAGTACTCCCACGTATGTGCGATTGTTTACGGACTTGTGTTGATGTGTTATTTTTGCGTTTTTATAGTGGCTCTTTGTTGAAGAGAGTCACAGATCCAAACGTGGAAATTATTCCTGACAAGGCAGTGTTGGTAATAGGGTTTTTTTTCATATATACTCCCTCTGATGATACTATACATAAAGAATTAGATGCATGCAGCTGCTATGAATCCTTGTTGTTCAATTTGCTCCAGTGAAATGTGGGTTGCAGAAATGACTAAGAAAATAAGGATACAGAATTACTCAAAGTCTAAGACATTGCCCTAGTAAGATATTTACTGAACTGCAGAGTAATGTTTCCCATTCCTTTTGGAGGTCACATGATGTCATCCTCTGAGGTCACATGATGTCATCCTCTGAGGTCACATGATGTCATCCTCTGATTCATGAGAATCTGTCGGATAAGTTAACGGTCATCTCTGGCATTTGAAAGTCACTTCCACCCTCGGCCTGGCTGGGTTCTGGTCATTCCCAGGGTCTCCTGCATTGTGTGCTGCTGTCTTAGAAATTTTGAACCTGGAAGCAACCTACTGCTCAGTGTAGCCTCTGCCAGCAGAACCAGGACTAAACCTGGATTTAAAAATCCAGATTAACAAAAAATATATGGAATGGTCTCTTAATTTTTTCCAGAGCTATATATTGAAATAAATTAGAAAACCGCAATGTGAGACTTTCGGTATTTGTTGTGTTAGGGATTTTTGGCACTACTTATAACATATACAGTAAAAAAAAAATTTTATATAGCAGCATCATTTCATTCCAGCTAATATTTGCAAAGACAAAACATTTACCATAAATTTGCAGCATATTGCAGCCCAGAGCTGATTTCCAGATTCTCTTTTCGCCAGGATTGCTCTGTAATGAATTAGTGTCAGACTATAAACATATTTTTATTACAGACTTCTCTAAACTTGTCAGCAACCTTCCACAATGTAAAGCTCATGGTTAACACTAGTAATTTAATTACAGCTTCTATGGAGAACTTGAATCAACCACTGTTACAGATTTTGTGACAAAAACTAATCATCATCAGTGCTGTATAGTGCATACTGATATTTTACTGAGAGAACTGAAAACCGGTTGTAGCATAAACAGTCATTGTCTTTCTCTCTATTTTCCACGTTTACCCCTCATGGGGTATCAGAGAGCCGACCCTTGGAAGCACGCTGCATGCGGAACAGGAACAGCCAGGATAGGATGCTAATCAAGGACACGGACGTCTACACTCAGTCTATAGGAAATTTAAGGGCGTCAATCTTTCTGTCAGCATTCCTTTTGGACTGCAGGACATCCCTCAAGCATAGGGAGAACAGAGGAGGGGAATTGCATAATCACAGACCTTGAATTTACATTTTAACTACATGTGTTTCTTTGTGTGTGTGCCCTGTGATGCTGTACTGGAATGGCAGTTAGATGGACGGATGGATGGATGGATGGATGGATGGATGGATGGGCAACAGAGCAGAAATAATCCAATGCCTGAATAACCAAAAACTTTCATAGTTGTCAAAAATAATAAAACAATACATTTTTACAATACAGTCTTACCCTCAGAGTAAGATATTTGTTGTCTGCCATAGCTCACCATTTTACCGGGATAGTAGTTTGAAGACACATGCAAATAAATGTGTATTGGAAGGTGGATGTAAATATAGAAAAGCATCTACATGTAAAAATATTCCGGTGAATTCATAATGCCAGTCAGTTGTTTCGCTTGCACTGGTCCAAGGTCAACAGCATCACAAATTCTATTGAGTTCCCGGATATTTTGGCCAAAAATTCAGTTGCCTCTGTCATGGGGCTGAAACACTGGTCTTCCAGAACAACACTGACCTCACGTACACATCAGCGTCTAAGTAACACTTTGCAATTCAATCTCGAAATGCGAACTACCAGTTATTTAAACTAATGACAGCAATATACTAACCGAGGCAATGCCATGGATGTGCGAAGATTGTACATAGAGTAATGGGATCACAACCTTATAATTCAGTTCTCATAAATTATCTATTATTATCTCATAAAGTATTATAGATAAGGGATCAACATCTTCGCTATAGAGAGTGCGTAAATATCGGAAACAAGAGTGGTGGCAATCAATGTTTTTGGAAATCAATTTATAGTTTGATAAATGGGCAACTTCCATTGATTCCATTAAATTATTAAAGATAGTAAATATATTCCACATTTT
>JAODLC010000054.1:7385631-7397839 GCA_026781145.1 Hippopotamyrus pictus | reverse complement strand
TACACAGGAACACTCTCCTTTGCCATAATATAAGCGTCTAGTCTACACAGGAACACTCTCCTTTGCCATAAAATAAGTGTCTAGTCTACACAGGAACACTCTCCTTTGCCATAATATAAGTGTTTATTTAGTAAGCAGAGCCAGAGGATGAGTGACATAGGCTGACAGTGACGAGCAGCTGGAGGTCTGTTAATCATCACTTGGAAGCATGGGGGGAGGGGGTAGACGGCCCTGGAAAGCCTGCCAGTCGATAAGTGCTTCCCCTCCAGCCTGACCGAGAGGCCCTATCTCCCCCCAGGCATGGCCCATTGATGGTAGGGGGCTCTGTGATAGCTTGTTAGTGTTTACTTCCTGTGTATTCGACCCACTGCGTGTCAGCTTCACATAAGGGCACCTCTCTGTACTACTGAGTCATTAACCAAAGCACTTTGATCCCTGGGACGTGTGAGCATGTGTGTGTTGTGTGTGTGTGTGTGTGTGTGTGTGTGTGTGTGTGTGTGTGTGTGGAGTATCTGGTACCACTTTACAATAAGGCTCCCTTTTGCCACTTGTAAATGGCAGTAATTCATTAATAAAAAGAAAACTGTGTTATAACTTGTTTAAAATTGTGTATTACTAATTTACAAAGTGTTATAACCTAATTAATAACCTGATTATAAACCATTCATAAACCCTTCATATGGGGAGCCTTATTGTAAAGTGGCACCGGAGTATCTTGGGGTCAATCGTTTTTACGTTTTTAAGAGAACTTCATTCTTATTTAATTAATTTCTTAATTCATTTAAAAGATTTAGGGCCCCCTGCAGCAAACATTTTCTCAGAGAAGAGAGCCAGGAAGTGGAAGGAGCAACAATGTCAGCCATATGCACAAATGAGCACTATATACGCACAACATACATCTGCAGGCATCTGGTGGAATGTTAGCGCTTCTGTAGAAGATATATTACCGTTTCTCTATAACAGGTTCGGGACAAGTGAGTTACAGCATTGCTTAGACAGTAGCTACATGTTTTTGGCGACGTCTATCATTGGATGCATGATTTATCTTTTTTATTTAAGCCCAGAATATGCGTAGATGGTGAGATGCTACACTGATAAATGTCATCAGGGCAGAGATTTCACTCCATGTACTTTGTGTGCCTGAGGGAATCAATTAAAGCATGTTTGTGCATAAAGCGAGAAGCTTTCAGACACAAAGAAACAAATTAGTCACTTAACACAAATAACTCAATATTACCCCACGGTCACAAATAACCTAATATCACCCAATTATGTCATTTAATTGCTGCTATTCCACTTAGTTTTTGATGTCTGCTTTGAGTCAGTCGTATCTGCCGTCTAGTGTAACGCAATAGGTCAGTAATAAAGACAATATAGTTTGACAGAAACTGTATTTTTTCCCACTTGTTATTGGTAAAGCTTTGTTCGTCTCAGTACAGATTAAATAAGACCTACATGACCGGAAGAAATAATTGCGACGGTCTGTGTTATCTCATTATCCGAAGCTTTAAAACGGGCGTACTTAAAGTTGCCCAAAAGCCATTTCGGAAAAATTTCGGAAACGTCGGTTAGGCAAGCCGTGTGTTTTTTTTTTTTTTTTTTTTGGTGAGTTGACTGAGGAGAACAGACTGTTTCAGTGGGAGCCCCTCTCTGGCTGCAGGATATTGGAAGAACTACCACTGAAGTTCCGAAAACCGTAGCCTAATTAAGCTTATTATGAAATTAGACCGAATGCCACCAGACACACTGATGAATGGCGTCTGCCGAGTCTGACCTGTGTATAATGCAAGGCTGTGTTATGCCCAAAAGCATTTTAGATTAGAATACAAACAAAGCTCTGATAATCCCCTGAATTAAAATAAAAAAGAGAATACGATCCCCCAGGACCCCAAAGCCCTTTATTCAGACAGTCAGGGACGCAAGAAAGGCAAGCTTTGCATTTGCCTGTCCCTGGTGTGAGACGAAGCCTGCTAGACTTCGTATATATTTGTCATTACTAATTGAATCAAGTCAGCCCCCTTGTTTATAAAAAGCAGTAATATGAACAATGAAAATGAAGGCTGCCCCCCCCCCTTCCCACACCTCCCCTCGCCACGCCCCTACCTTACAGAGAACATCACTGTAAAAACGTTGGTCCTAATTAAAACGCCGGCATGTTGTCCTTGAAGGGGCGCTTTTCGCATTCCGGCTGGCAGGAACTGGTGGAATCTTCAGAGACACTATCAAAGTGCTGCCTTATTTTATTTCAAGGGGCTAGATAACCAGGAAGCATGAATTAATTTCCTTAAGACCTGTCACTCACACCTGCTGCATCCCAGCAGGGTTTACACACCACGTCGTTGTAGGAGGGAGTTGTTTTTTCCATCCATCCATCCATCCATCCATCCATCCATCTTCAAGCCACAGAACTTGGTCAGGGTCATCGGAGCTTATTGTAGGGCACAGGATTGAGAAGGAGGCTTTTTCTTTTTTTAAAACACAGAAATTGTACCAGGCCACATATGCAATCTTACCTTTATTTCAGCATCTGGTGCCTTTGTTCATGGAGAAACGTGTTGAAATAACGTCTCCTCTGTTCTGCATACAATGACCGATACGTGGCTCGGACTATAAATGTCCACTCAAGATTTTCTGTGTTTACAGAGTGAATAATTTTGGATGCGCGCATTTTTACATTCATATTTAACAGCTCAGTATAAACGCCTTGGGCAAAACAAAAGGCCACCATCCAAAATGGGACTTGACCTCACAACCTACAGTATGTGCCTCTATTCCTTTGCCCTTTACCATAACTCAACTTGCTTCCCTGACTTATATGGACGTGTAAAAGACATGTCTATAAATAATCCCTCTAAGCCCTGTTCTGTAGTTAATAATTTGCATTACTGGAAAGATTATTTCCATATACTACAATCGTAGTGTTTTGGGGGTAGTTTATGGCTCAGTGAGTTAAGCCTCTGTACCTGTGATCAGAAACCCAGCCTCGGTGCATCTGTGGGTGCGTGAGCGAGGCCCTTAACCTGCAGCTCCCTGAGTGCTGCTCTGGGTGGCTGCCCTTCACAGCCAGCTCGCTCTCACCTACAGAGAGCAGGTTGGTGGAGGTGTAAAGAGAATTTCCCCACAGGGATCTATCATTATTGTTCTGTGTGTATGTCTACATTCTAATGTAGAGATATACATTTTCAGCAACCACAGACCAATGTTGTATTCTTACAGTATATTGGTTAAGTTGTGCTCAATCGTATGTAGACGCTGGCTGCCTTCTATATTTGAAGAAAGCCATCAGTGTGAAGAAAATAATTGTTTTTGCATATATATTTTTGATCTGAAAATAATGCAGCTGCTTTGCTGTGCTGTGGGTGTGAATAGATGTTATTTTCAAATTTAAAGTGTGGGGGATGAAAAAGATTTACCTTTGATGCTTTCAAACTGCTTCCTGCATAGTCTCATGGCAGCAAGCGCTGATGTTTACAGATTGCGACTTTTGATTTATGTTGCTTTCGTGGGTATGCGGCATACACAACAAAATAAGAATAATTCCAATGCAAAGTAACGCATCATCACTTAATCCTTAAATCGGTACATAGAAGCCATTTTATAATCATTTTGTGCAAGTTAGACATTTTTCTGCTTGCTAGTGTTGCTGTTTTTTCATGCGAGAAACAGTAGGAAAGTTCCACATGTGTTTATTCAGCATATTTCAGCGCTCTTCTCGTATTGGGTGGATCGTTTTCGGTTTAGTTGATAGTTGCTTACAAATTCACTTTCTGTCACCGAAGATTAATATTTGCAGGGCGGCGATGTCAACAAAGTAATGCCTCACAAAGGCGCGTGACTCTGCTCGGCGGAAAAAAATCGCCGAAGGATGCTCGCGAATGCGCTTTTAATGTTAATTCAGTTTCTTAAATTTTTTATTTTTTTTTTAAAAAGCAGACGTTCTTGTGATGACCAGGGTTTTCACCATGACTACCGATTACAGATTTGTCAGCATTAAGAATCTGGTCAAAGGAACCAGACAGTTATGTTGACTCAGCTTGTCAATGTACTATTGATTTGTACAATGTCAGAATGAAAGTCGGACCCCCATGGTCCACCACTGTATAAATATCATACATGGAACACAACAACTGTTTATGTATATATTTGCAAGATATTTTATCCAGCATTTAAGAAATCCCAATTTCCTATGTCATTGGGCCTAATGCTTTATTAATATACATTTTAAGGTGTCAATTGCACAGGAGGTGGGGCCACAGGAGTACTGGCTCCCAGCTGAAAGCTGATTGGCCGTCTATCCTGTCACTCAACTGTTCAAAGCATATCATTGGGTAATGATAAGCTTGGCCCCTATAATCCTATAATGGCCTCTGCAATTGTACAAGCAGCATTTCAGTTAAGGGGCCAAACTAGGATGTAACAGATCGTAAATAGTACAAATACGGTGAAGAACTCCACGTGCAACAGTAATGACACAATAAGATGTACCATATTTAAATGTGTAGCTATATAAACACAGAACTTATACTGATTTATTGAGGTTGTTTATTTCACAAGAATGAGTAAACATTTAGCATTTTTTAGACATCACTTTGCCAGTTTCTTCTGTGTTTATTAGATGCAAAATACCTCTGCGTTGTACTACTTTGATACAGATACCTGTGTAGATATCTGGCAAGTATCAGTCGCCACCCAGGCATAAAATAAAACTCCGCTTTTCTTGAAAAATGCAATACTCTCCATCATGTTTTCTTCTCTTCAGTCGCACTGGGGTCTCAAATGTTTTGGTCCTTATCAATTTTCATGACGGATAAGAATATCACGAAGCACTGCAAATCAAGCGGCCCTGTCAACCAGAAGTTATCCCCGGCTCCTCTCACGTTCCGTGCCGGTATAAAACTCAGTGTGCCAGATTACAGCCCTACATTGGTGAACCGTTACAGTCAGCTGGATCATCTACGGCAGTGTTTCTCAAACGGAGATGGTCCACGTTTCTGCTCCCCCCAAAACCCTGGGGGTTGGGAGGGAGCAAAAACATGGACCATCTGGGGGTCCCCGAGATGACCTACAGGATGGAAGGTATATTACTACAGTGTGTTTTATTTGGAAAGCGGTTAACTCGGGACAGTAACAGCACTAATCCTGAATACCCTAATCTGGATTACTTGCTGTAACTCTAAAGTACTAGAGTTCTTTTGGATGATGCAGTCAGAAATCTACATCACAGTGAGGTTTTTTTAATATTAATATACATTTGACAAACCAGATTTTTTTTGTGTGTTTGTTTTTACAGATGCCCAATGAGAGCTGCAGAAAGATTTAGGGTTAAAGTAGTAACTTGCTTGTGATGCATATATGAACTGAAGAGAAAATGATGGGATAGGAATCAGGAACATTAAACACCATTAGGGAAATATTAAAAAACAAGAAAGACTTCTAAGATGGATAATCTCTAAGCATCCAGTCATAGAGACCAAAGAGACACTGAAACAAACACAGATGGGAAATAAACGCTGAAATGTAAGTAGAACCAAAGAAACATGACGTCTGTTTCAGGTCAGTGACAATGTTACTGTAGGTGTAGTTATAAATATGCTGCCAGTCTAGGACAGAGATTCTGAAAGTACTGTAGCCATATTGAGGATCACTGCCGTGTTCTTCCAAGGTTCCGTATAGAAGGAACAAAGGATTAATTAATTAAAGTTAACTAAACTGACTTCTGCTGTTGTAAGCTTTGGTGCGGACCCCCCACTAACAGCAAACACGGACTCGGCTGACCTTTCGCCTGAGATCAAGCACAGCAGAAGCTAGGGTTCCCCGAGAATCCTGCTGCGGGGAGGAAGCGTCGGCGAGGCCTCAAGTGGCCACAGGAGCCAGGGAGCAGCGATTAAAAGAAGCCAACGTGCATCAAAATTAGTGGCGTCAACATCAACCACAACGACAACAAAATAATAATAAAACTATTTCAGAGAGAGGGGCGAGACAGGAATGTTCTGAGTGCTGAGAAATGCGAAGAAGATGGGAATCACAGAGATGCGCCACATATCTGCAGGACAGAATTTCCCTCTCATTGATCCGCATTATATAAATGCGTAAATAAAATCCTTGCATGAGGCAGGCCTGGTATTGTCAATTGTTTGACGTACTGCCATGCTGATAACCTTGCATTTTCATTCGGGGGGGGGGGGGGAGCCACAAGGCAAAACCATCTCAGCAGGCCAGTCGGAGCTTTTCAATTTCGACATCAGTGGCGGTAACGTCTGGTTCATCCCCATTATCAGCTGGAGAAGCAGGACAACCATTTTAAGATCATTGTGTTGCACTGTGGTGGCAATATGGCATCTTCTCGAATTAAATAGCAAAGTCTTCCTAAGGCGTTGGATATCAATTCATACGCCAAGTACTAGCTGGGGCTCGAATGAGCAGGCGGAAAATTGGTTTGCGTGTATCCCACTGTTACTGAGCAGGACCGCAGCACTGCGCCGTTCTCAAACCCGAGCTTTCGCTGATGAGTTTCAAAAACTTGCAAATGGCAAGCTGATCCTTTCCAGTGCGCGATGGTGTCTGAGAATTCCAGATGCAGCTCGCATAAGCCTCGGATGTTTATCAGGGATGAGGGTTTCTCCATACTCTGCATCTGTTTCTTGATGGACACTTGATCGGTAGATGATGCTCATGTTTGCAGTCTCTTACTAGAGGAAAATTCCAGCACTCTTCAGTAACACACAAGCCAGTTTGTCATGCAAGTCTCGTGCATGCTGTTGAATATGAGGTACAAATCACTTCCCTGAATAAAAGTTCCTCGCGCCAAAATGTAAGAGAGGGTCTGTAGGTCTCTTCATAAGAGAGTCCAGTAGTATTGGTCCGATAGCACCGATCATATTCCAGATGAGCTTTCTCCATACGTACAGAACTCACCACGGTAATAGAGCTGCTGAGGTCTATCGCCGCTCTCATCAATGCTTTCCTTGGGGTGTTCAAACGTCCAAAAAGGTGTTACATTATCTTTTAGTTCAATGTTGTTGTGGAGCTGAGCTGAACTCATACGAAAGTAAACCTACCTCCTTTTACATTTAATTATCTACTCAACATATCCTTGATTATTTTTTTATAGAATCTTTTTTCTTCAATCAAACCTGTTTTAAAGCTCACTTAAGAAATGCAAATTTTATTAATCCAGATTTACTTAAAGAGTAGGACCACCCTTCAGAGGTGCGATGGAGGACACGCGTGTCCTGCGAGTGACACAACATGACCAGTTAATAACTATTCCCATCACTTGATCCCCACTTTAGGGCATTAGATTGACATTCTCAGGTGTAAGCAGTTCCAGTAACAACATCTGAAGAACACATGCGCATGGAATACAGCGAGGATTCAGAACAGTACAAGACTCTCCTCTGTAGGATATACAAGTCATACAGGCCACTTAATGATCATACAATGCAGAAAAAAGTAAATAAAGGGAAATAAAAAGAACAGAGAGAGAACACCTTATTTGAACGTATCCAATTGGAGCTGTGACAATGAACAATAAATGGATGTTTTTCTGGAGGGGGGCTTAAGAGATAAACAGCCCACTTAACCTTGCTAACAGAAAGTGTGCAGTGCTCTTAACAAACAAAGGTGTGACCGCAAACTCCAGTCCCACTTTTGTACAGCTCTTGTCTCTGATTTCAAAGGCCGGCTCACCCTCCCGGCTGCCTGGTTCCCCTTTACGCGACGTCAGACATCACCCCAAAGTCCTTCACGCAGTTAGCAGAAGCTCAGGAAGAGTGGACCACCTCCGATTCACCGCCCTATTTTCTTACTCATCTGCCTCTTGCATCAACACTGACTGCTGTGAGAGGATTCTCCTGATAAATAGCCCACCTTGCGATATCCAGAGGCGTTTAATACCCTCTTTGTCATACCAGTTACTTGCCACCAGCACGTTCTCCCACTAAACATCCCCCCGCATCTCTTCACCTCTTTCTTCACCTCTCGTCTCACTCCACTCCTTCATCCGTTTCGGGAGCATATTAAAGTGCCTTCCCCGATGGTTTTTAACCACCTTTCTTAATTATTCCGAAGAGGGCTTCCACTGTGGTCTCTGCCCATTTTTAATGATCGCGTCTGTGAAGCCGATTCGGTGCCGACGTACCGACCAGATGCTGGACTTCAACACGCCTTCCGTGCTAATTACCCCCTGGGGCCGGCGTGTTTACGGAGAGCGGGCGTCCGGCAAAACCGAAGTTCATTAGCGGACGCACTGCAGGGGCAGAACACGCAGTCAAGCGCTCACACTCCAGTCGTTCATGAGCCCGGCACAGGATGCTATACAGAGTTGGACTCCGATGATTAAGAATCCGTGTTTGATAAGCAGAGCGATAAGGGTGGATATAGTCTCTTTAGATCAGCACCCTGAATTGTAATATCCAGTCTAGCATGTGACAACACACTTTACCAGAGGGTCACATAAAATAAATATTAAATTAATTAGGAAGTAGGACTTTTTGACACCATACAGGTTCATGCCTTATGGTTGTACTGTATGTTTAGGTTTTTTTCCAGTTTTCTCTCTCTCTCCCCACAGCTGTAACAAAGACGTGGTTTCCCAGATTGAAGACGGATAGGCAGGACCCAACACTCATCACCGCTGGCAGTGAGATCGCAACCCTTAACCGTTAGGAAGACGGACACAGCGCTGCCGTTCTTAGTGATATGGGGAAAGGTAAGCGTAAAAGGCGACTGCAGAAAAGTACACGGAACATGGTTTTGGCCCCTGGTCCGGACATGTCGCTAATGCTTCCCTGTCACCCTTTAGCTGACTGAGACAGCTCGGGATATCAGGGTTGGGGGTGGGGGGGCTAGGCCAGAAAGGATTATTATATTATAGCACACGTGGAAGTCTCACAGTGTGTGCCGCTTAAGAACATTAAATTATGTTCCACCTGAGAAAGTTAATATTATTACATGGGATCATATTAATATCCCAAATATGAGGTGCTTAAGAATTTTATTTGCAACTCATGCAGTACAAGTAATATTTACATCTATTTTGCATCTATTATTTACATCACAGCAGGCTGAAACCAGTCCATTCTGAAGTCCAATCACAGCTGTGTTGACAGGGAATGTAAATTCAGGTCAGGGAAGGAATTAACACAATCTTGACATGCATTGATAGCATCCCATTCTCGAGGGTCTACCAGTATGCTGACGATAAGTCCCAGGAAACAAGGAGAAATAAAATTGGCAGATAGCTTAGTCATGCGGCCTGTTTTCTGAAAGACTGTGTAAAGACTTCAAAATATATAAGGCGACACTGCAGACTGTGCTTATGTACAGGTTCTGAAAAATGAGATAGTGAACATGTATGAAAAGTCACCAGCCAGCTCTTGTATGTAAAGAAATTGAACAGTCAAAAATTTCTGTATGTAAAATATTCTGCATGTGAATGGAGAGATACATAGAAAAATCGCTGATCAAAACGTCAAGTCTCCCAGTGTGTGCAGGCTGCATAGTGTCCCGCTTTAGATAGGTCTGTGTGGTTTTGGTTTGATTGTTGTCTCCATGTTGGCCTCACATTACTCTGGATGATTTGGTTTCCTCAGACAATCCAGTGTTTCAGCTAGACTGCTGTCTTTCAAATCCCCACGGCGTGTGTGCTTTTGAGGGACTCCTAGAGCAGAGTCCATGTTTTGTGTGACCTTGGATTTCGATAAGAGGTTGAATGACATTAATGGACAAGTGAGTACAGAAAATCGGTGTATCAGAAATTTACAAACGAGAGGAGGCCATTTGGCCCATCAAGCTCGTTTGGTATACACACAGTAAAAGTGAAACAGGACAAGTTCTACTTCTTAAAGGCAGTCCAAACGGAAATTTCTTTTCAGTTGTCTTAAAGATAGAATCACATTAGTTTAAAAGGCTCAGGCTATGGTTGTTTGGTGTTCGTAATAAGAGACTGGGCAGCCGAGAGGCTTGCATCTTCATAGTCAAACGAGCAGCAGTCACGAGATACACCAGGACAGAGCATCATGGTACCATGTGGGCTTTGAGTACGTTTCCAGAAAACATGTGAGTAATGAATTATAAGCATATGGTTCACACCTTTGACCTGCATCCTATAAGTCTGTCCGTCGGCAGGCTGGTACATCTGGGTCCCTCCTGCCTGTGTCTCTCGTCTGGTTGGGGGACATCTGGGGACATCATCTGGGGACATCATCTGGGGACATCATCTGGGGACATCATCTGGGGACATCTGGGGACATCAGCTGGGGACATCTGGGGACATCATCTGGGGACATCATCTGGGGACATCTGTGGACATCATCTGGGGACATCATCTGGGGACATCTGTGGATTCCCAAACAGAGCAGGGGTCTACAGGCGTGGCGACCTTCACCAGGAAACATGCTGGGAGGATGAAAATATATAATAATAATAATAATAATAATAATAATAATAATAATAATAATAATAATAATCATAATAATCATAATAATCATAATAATAACATATGCATACATATATTATGACATATAAACACACACACATGATCACACACCATATGTATTATAATGTGTGTGAAGTAATTATTGTGAATATTTCAAAGCTTATCCTTTGGGGGAAATCAAAAATCTTTGAAGCACAAAGGGTTTCGTGAAGGGAAATCTACAGAATATATCTGAAGCAAATCCTACCGCTTCACTAAAGTCTGGGCTGGATCAGGGCTGGAATGTGTGGTGTACCTCGTTTTAGTTCTGACTGCTACGGAGACCAAAAAGAAGTTGAATATTAAAATTTTTCTGCTCACTCTCTTTTAAGAAATCCAGCGCCGGGCAACTTCAAGTTCAATCCACGCTGTTCCATATTAACCATCTGTAATAAGGAGGTCCGGGGATTAGAGCCTGGCATTTCCACTGCTGATTTAAGACACTAGCAATTAAGCAGATAGCGCTGTCCTCCGAATGAGTCAGACCACTGCTGAGTCACAGCTAACAGAGTGCTCGCAGAGGGGACGTCTCAATGTCCTTCCAATGTATAAGTTCACATTTTCTGCATTTTCAAACATCACCGCTTATTTACCGTTTCGTTAACTAGTATTAATTAGCCCGTTTTACGTGACAAAGTATCTTTGCTTCCTGCTGCTTCACCTGGCGACGTCTCGCACCTGTAAAATTTAACTTTTTTATTTGAAGTGGCGCGCCTCATATGATACGATAACTCCAAGACAAATTAGCGGATCCGCGGCAAAGACAGGAGGAGGCCACGGAGCACGGAGGCAAAGTAGAAAAACAATGGTGGGGAATAAAAGGACAGCTTTACATGTTGCATTAAAGTCTCATTTCCCTTTATAGAGAAGACTGCTGGCTTTTAACTTCACCTCTTGTGGCGGGGGAGAGCGCAAATCTCTCTGAAGCGCTCCACTGTTTGAAGTGGTGTTTTCTCTTACAAGAAATATTCCTGACTATGAAAAGGGACGGAGCGTGATTATGATACGGAACAGCTTGTCTTTGCCGGGCCGTGCCAATGATGGCGATCCCAGAGTGGCAGTGTGGCTGCAGGTCTGTGCCGCCAGGCCGGCCCCCTTCTTAGGGGGGCTTTTAATGAGAATCTGCTGTTGTTAAATCATTTTCACCCTCCCTCCCCCCCACATAAGACAGACAGCCAACTGTACCCTTAAACGGAATGCGCCTTGAAAGTGGCATTCGTGTCGTACGCACCGCGCCATTGACACCAGAGGCTCGAGAAATCGCACGGAGACGATGGGGGCACCAGAGACGCGTGACGGGCCACTTTTAACAATCCCCCAGCACTTGTGATCGAAAGCGGGCAGTGCCCGACCTTTCTGACTTGTCCTGTTTTCCCAAACGAGAACCGGTATATAAAAGCACATTTTAAAAACCCAGAGAAAAGTTGTTTTTTTTTTTTTTTTAAATCTTCTCCAATGCCTTTTATATAATAAAAGCTACGCAGTGCGGGCCTATAGTGACGGCCGAAGCATCCGTGTGGCGATTGTAATATAAAATTCTGCTTAGTGTCGAGGCTAAACTTTTGGTCATCTTTGGAAAGCATAAACACCTAGCGCTGATGAGCGTAGGGCTTTTATTTTGTCACTTGTGGGCAAACATGTTGTTTGTGCAGCATGTTTGTGTGTGTGTGTGTGTGTGTGTGTGTGTGTTTGTGTGTGTGTGTGTGTGTGTGTGTGTGTGTGTGTGTGTGT
>JAODLC010000054.1:7360743-7385531 GCA_026781145.1 Hippopotamyrus pictus | reverse complement strand
TCTGGTCAAATCAACAGAACACTGCTCGTCCTAAAAGAAAGAAAGAAAAATAATTAATGAGATTTACTCCTCATAAAGGTTTCTTTAATTTAGTGGCGTAAAGTATTGGTGAAATTAATTTTTCAACAGGTGAGCAATATGTGAGCCTGGTTTTATCAACTAACCTGTGCTTGAAACTACCAAAAGAGGTTCCTGAGTACAAACATAATGTCACTGTATTATTGTACAGCTGATTCACAGCTTAAATTGAAGTTGCTACTATAGTTGAAACAGATTCATTGTGATTTATTACTGTAAAAATGCTTTGAAATTCAGTGTCTTATAAAGTGCTACATAAATAAACATGACTTAACTTACTGAATGTTATCTTTGAAAGTCCATGAAATTAACAGAAGGCAGCACAACATGGACACCATGAATTGCTCTTTCAAATATTTGTATTTGTCAGCTTTAGTTTTCGAGTACTTAAATGTAATCATGTTCCCAATTTAATTATTTAAAAAGGGGAAGTGCTAAATGCTTTGAACAAAATACAAGAATAAGTGATTCCTCTCACATTACAAAAAATAACTTGTAACCAATTGGCTTGCATGCTTCACTATAAACTGTACCTTCAGTAATTCCATTTCAGTTTTCATTCTTTCTTCAAGTGCTCCGCCTTTGGCACGAAACAGTGTCAGCAGTTTGGGAGTGTGAAGATCCAACGAGGACATAAATTTAGGTTCCAGTTGCACTAGTGGTTATTCTTGCTCTAAAGGCGTGCTCCCTGCGCCGTTTTCACGGGGGTGGGCCTAAGAAAACTCATCTCGATGGGGGATTCAACTTCGCAACAATCTGCAAAGCTAGTTTGAATGTTATCCCCTTCATTAATCGGTGTAAAATATGCGTTAAAATATAAAGTCTGCTAATGCGACACACACATACTCTATATATACAGATTTTAAACAGACTTTTTTCATATATAAATTTGATAATTTGCCTTACCTTTGTCAAGGAATTAACTGAAAAAAGAGCACAGAGCAGCTTTGCCTCCAGGTCGTAAGCGGGAAATCCCAGTGCAGTCCTCGTAAACATAAACGATTCACCTGCAGAGGCGCAGCTATCCCTTTGACGTTAAAATATGTCCTTTAATGTGATATTTAAGATAAATCAAAGCAAACTGAAAAATGACGAAATCAGATAGGACTTAGCAGCAGCAGCGGTGAATTTCCAACGCACGTGTGGCTCGTACTGGCGAATTAAATAAAGCGTGCCCTGTAACAGGAAATGCTCTAATTTAAAAACAGCTCATTTGAGTTACATTGGATTAATTCAATATTCTCTCTGTTTAGCGCTATTCAAAGAGAATAGCTAAAACATAAGCAACAAAATTGAGTAAACTCTATTCCTGTATTTTTAAAATAAATTTAATGCAAAAATTACCAAAAAAAAACAAGAAATTAATTTTGTTAAATGTAGTTTACTCATTAAATTTCATTAAATCTACAATCCCACAGAATGACTTTTTACAGTGTAGTGATAGATTAGCACAGTGAAGCTTAGCTCCGTCATAACCCTGGACGTGCACTGGCCCTCAGTCCCAAGTCTTTCTGCTTGATGTGATGCTTTGTTCTGGAACTGCGGCCGAAATTCCCTGTGAGCTCAATAAGGCAAATTTTCCTAGCAGCCAGCAAGTGTAATAAGTGACTTATTGCTGCGGGCCGGATCTGCATCAGGGTCATTTCCTGTGAACTTCCAATGACAGGTCCGTCTGTCTCTGAAGTTGGGTGACACATGCTTTGAGGTGCCTCACTAGCAGTGTTTGAAACATCGGTGCTTTGGTCTGTACTGGCTGCCGATCGCCTAGCCTGGGGGCGTCAGGGGGTGGGGGCGGCCTGCCCTCCTTATGGCTGACTTAAAACCCCTCTTAGTCAGCCGCTCCCACAGCGGAAAGGCCAATATGGGCTTAGTGAATGGAAAATGTGAATGGAACCCCATGAATGGTTGAAGCAGAGAGGAAGCCTGAGGTAGATGGTGTGGTCTTTCATGGCCTATGCAGACCTCAGAGAGCAAGGAGGCTTAGTGTGAAGGCTGCTCACCGAGTATCATGTGACCAGGCCCCACCCACGTAACTGACCCCTCTTGGGCTTCTGGAATGCCATTCTCCCAGGTCTCCTAGGCCCCAGACCCAATGTGCTGCTGTTATATATATATTTTGCTCCCTTACTCCTACATCAGGTCAGGTGGGGCGTATTGTTTTAGTACTGAAAAGAGAGACACACCCCCCCACACCCACACACACATCTCCCCCCGGGCGTTAGAAGAGCAGCTACTGGCACCTACAGGCCGTCGTCATGGTGCGCTTCGAACCCTCACAGAGCAACCTACAGAGCTCCGGTCTATTTTCGCATCTCAGGTCGGTCTCTGAGGAGGGACAAAAATAGACGTAGCACTCCAAGGTGTTACTTCGTTACAGGTGCCGTTTCTTGCTTTAGACGGAAAAAACTGAAATAGTGCCAGCAGGAATAGGACCGCTGGCATTCAATTGTGAAACAATATTCGGAAAAAAATCATTTCAAGTTGAAAAATATTAATAATAATCTGAAATCTCTGTCTTGCGGACAGTGTGAGCCTCCTTTACGGTGAATGTTGGCTCTATAATAATCTGCCCGCGGGAGGAATGGCTGAGCATGGCCTTCACGATACAGTGATGCGATTCCTGAACTTTCCGGCCCTGCCGCTTGGCTCTGCATGGATGGAGCGGGGGGGGCTCGCCAGGTTCTGTGCCCCCGAGGCCTCCTCGGGTTTGCCCATGCCCTCGCTGTGGTGGTGGGTCACACAAGCCCCATGGTGCATCAAGCCATGTCACAGCCTCCCTGCTCTTAAATCATCAGTAACCTTGAAAGAGATGCTGTGTTTGAATAGGAGGAAAAAACACGGCCGTGTGGATGGAGCTGGTACTTTGTGGTTCAGTGGCAGGTGGTGAGTGGCTATGAAGCGGCTGAGTCTCTGTGCCTGTGATCAGAAGGTTGGCGTTCAAACCCCCCCCAGACTCGGCTGCACAGTCACATGTCCATGAGCCCTTGAGCAAGACCCTTAACCCCCCGCTCCAAGGGTGCTGCATGTTAGCTGATCCTGCACTGTGACCCCCAAGTCATGGCGAGCAAGATAGGGTCAGAAAAGCATTACAGTGTACTTGTGCAAATGGCAAATAAAGCATGGTGTTTAAAATAAATACATATAAAAATAAATGAAGCTTGTGGAGACCTGGAGCGAAAGCTTATCGTTTTCCGAGACGTAGGCCGACGCACCAGGAGCACGCAGCCGGAGCGAAGCGCTCACTGTCAGGCTCCTTTATTTCCCTCCAAGGTCAGGTGCTGCGTCATTCACAATGTAATGAACAGTAGAGATGGTCTGCCAGTCAGTGCTCTCCCTCGGCACAGTGGTGGCACTCTGTCAGAGCGGGAAGAAACAGCGAAAATGTTTTGACTCTGCATCATGAGTACTTGTGCCGTGGGTGTGTTTTTTACTGCCCGAACACGCCTCCTGTTTGCTTAAACAGCAGCACGGGTGAGCCCCAGGTGTGTGTTTGTGTATGTGCATTACTACGGGACCATTTTATTGCCCCCCCCAGGTAGAAACTCATTTTTATAAAAACCTGTGACTGTGATCAAAACACTAAAACTGCCACATCTTGTGTTTTGTTTGGTTACGTAAGGTTAGGACTGGGTCGGGGTTAAGGTCGTCCTTGTTGGCATTAGCGTTTTCCCATAGTAATGAATGGATGGTCCCCACAAAGATATGAATACGCACGTCTGTGTGTGTGTGTGTGTGTGTGTGTGTTTGTGTGTGTGTGTGTGTGTGTGTGTGTGTGTGTGTGTGTGTGTGTGTGAGTGTAGAGGGCTGTGGGCTCCATTGTCGTTACATTTCGAAATTGGCAAAGGGTTCAGCGCATAACAGCACAATAAAACTCCTGGCTGCTGGAGACGTTTGTAGTGCAAATGATTTCGCGCAGTTTGTGTGCTTTTCATAGTCATATTGTTTATTTCCCCCCGTTGTTCACTATCCCTGGGATATCTGGAAATTTAACCATAAGTGTCAATTACAGCCGCATCTAATCTGAGCCTTCGAGACATGCCCCTTAAGCACAATTTAATTCTGACCCCGAATGGGATATTAATAGAAAAACGCAGTTTTATTTAGCGATGACGAGAAGCACGGCAGCTTAACTTATGAAGTTTTGGCTAAATTAAAAGAATGTTAAAGCAGGTAGGAGTGAAGATATTAAATGAGGAAATGATGTATATTGGACCATGACGTGAATTGAGGCACCCTAACCCCTCCAAATGTAATGAAACTTCATTCATTCTCTAATATTTCTATTTCAGTTATTCAGTTGCAGGGGTGCTGTGAAAGATCTGGGACCCCATGACAGCCTGTCGCCCTGAGTCTCCAACAAGGACCAATACAATTATGTTCCAAATGTTTTAGGGCCCCAGAGCTTGGAATCACCCTACCCCCCTACCCCTCCCTGCCATCCACAGTGCCCCTCCTTCAGTTGTGTCCCTCCCAGTATAAAACTCTCTTCTTTGCCTCTGGCTCGGCCCCTAAAAGAAATTTACAGAATGCACTCACACTTCCATGGCCTCCTAGTGTCATGGACCTTTCATGGACCCTCCCCTTCCCTTTATGGGTGGCCTTGTATATAGGATGTATAAAAGTGTATATAGGATGTATAAAAGTGTATATAGGATGTATAAAAGTGTATATAGGATCAACACTGTATGTCACCATTGAAGACGGAGTCAAGGATTTTTAATTCATAATGAGCCGTGTGGGAAGTGCAGCTTGACACTTCTGTTTATTGAAATGACAGAGTAGCATGGCGTTCACAGACCAGCAGCACTCAGAACAGGCCTTACTGCATGCTCCCTCTATGATCGAATCAATGCTCAGGTTCCAGGGCCACCCTGCATGCTCCCTCTATGATCGAATCAATGCTCAGGTTCCAGGGCCACCCTGCATGCTCCCTCTGGTCGAATCAATGCTCAGGTTCCAGGGCCACCCTGCAAAAGAAGGAACATTCAGTGGATCGTGAGATTCTCAGAGGAACAGGGCACCTGCCAAGACTTTTATCTGGATACTAGGAAGAATTCATAGTGCTTTAGAATGAAAAGCAGAGCAGGCAGTTTTTCAAATAAATACTCAGAAAAAATTTAAATGGACACTCAGTACCTGAATGCACAATTGTGTGGGGGGTTTTTTTGTATTTTTTATTTAACCTTTGATAATCTTGTGGTCCCGAATTTCTTGCCTGCTGCAGTTACTCAAAAACACATGCAATTTGCTCCAGAGTTTAATGGAAATGGTACAACTACGGGCAACTGCAGCAATTTGAGATGAATTCGAGATAAATCATCTGAAACATTTGAATGGCATTGGCCTCTTTCCCCCTGAACTGTTCAAACAGATAATGGTGCAATTCTTAGAAAAGAAGAAAAAAACATCCAATGCAAAAAAATCATTCCTAAAACCATCGGTCCATGGTGCTGAGAATGAGAATCGGACCTAGCAGATACATACATACATCCATATTGATGGCTCGTAGAATTTCATGAGTCTTAGTGTGAGCCAGCGAGTGGACCGGGGGGGGGGATAGACATGTTGTTGATATTGTGGCCGTGCGGTGCTATTACACCAAATGATACAGTCCCAAGACAGAGGGACAACAGGCCACATGCAGCCAGCCTCCGTCTCTGTCCGAAAGTCTTTGTTCATCAAAGCGGGGAGTCAATAAAATGGCCTTTAAGTAGCCCCCCAGTCTGCCCTCCTGGTGGGGTGTCCTACCTTCTAGGTTCAGGAAAGCGAGTAGTGTGCGTGTGGGGGGGGCAGTAAGGACGGCTGTGTTTAATCACTCGCCACAGTGGGGTCTCTCGTTACTCCTTGTGCCTCCGGCTCTTCAAACAGCACATCGATAGATGCTATCAGCACGTCTCCGCCGGCTAATGGGACGGGGGACGGGTGCCGAGCCCCCCCCCCATGCCGGGAGGAAGTGCCGCTGCACGCTGACCACTGCGGAGGCTGACGCACAGACGTGTGTCGTGTGCCACGACCGGCCAGCGCGAACCAAGGCCCTACCGTCACGCAGGGCGTGTTAAACTGTGCGAAGGCCCCCTGGCCTGTCTGAGACCCCCCCCCCAGCATGGCTGAGGGCACAAATTAAAAGCCTTACAACTGATTATTCATTCAGTTCCATCCACAGTGACTGGAGTTTCTGGATCTAGCATGGCACTTACTGTACAGAGAGAACCTCGCTCAGGAGAAGCACAAAAGCTCTTCCCTGGGACTTGAACCTACATATCCGAGGTTTCAAGTCTCCCCAGAGCATCCCTCCCATTCCCCCACAGAATGAGACGACACGTGTTTACTTCCTGTTTGCTCGTACGGGGACGGAGGGCACCAATGTGAAGCGCCCCCCCCCCCCCCCCCAGTAGCTGAGTGGAGAGTGGCGACGGAGGACTTTCCTCCCTCCATCCCGGGATTAACGGAGGAAATAAATCCTTCTATCTTTGTCATGCATACTTTGACGGCCACTGGATGATGCGCCTGTTTGCTTCAGAGACTGACCCGGCGGGAATTCGGCAATCCTATTGAAGGGCTGGGCCCGCGACCGCGTTCCTTCCCGTCCGCCACTGTCACCAGCGGCCCGCTTCCTAATGAAGACGCCGCTTCATTTTCTCCAAATGGGAAAATTAATTTGGAGCCTGCCGCTCATTCCGTGGGCGCTTTCCACTCCGTGCCGCCCGGGCTCCGTCGCCGCGGCGATGCCGCCGCGGCGGTCTGACCTACTGAAGCACTGCACTGCCATCTACTGGCGGAGTCCGGCTGTCCGGACGTCGCTCCGCAGAGACGCGCGAGACAGACCGCTGCGTTCCCGAAGGCTGATGGAGACTTACAGTCAGGGGCGGCTCATCCTTCAGCAGCCCGAAAGCGCTTCTCGCCTTCACCTGGCCCATAAGCGTAAAGCCGGAGGAGAGATTTCAGGAACACCTCATTTAAAAGAGAGAACAGAGCTGCAGGCAGATACAAGACAACAGCACAGCGTTTATCAACCGAGAAATGACTTCATCAGACCTTTAGTTGTAGGGCTGTTTTGAATAGATTACCTAAAAAAAAATGTGCAGAAAACAATCTCAGTTACAGCTTTTAATATATTCCGTGATAAATAAATATTGAAAATTTTAAGGAAAAAAGTAAACTATTCCAAATGTCCTTATTAAATGTATTTTGCACGACTTTCTAACGGCAAATCCATCGGCAGCGAGGCTTCGCTGTCACCTGCTCTTTAGCCCACGGCTACTCAGTACGATTCCTTTTCTGAAAACAAAAACGGCATTGGGAGATGTCAGCCTCCCCGAGTCCAAATATCTGCTTGCGATCACATCATATGGAATGAATTTTAAAGGTTCTGTTAAGACATCGGTAAACATCGACCCCCCCCAGGTCACCTATGAATAATTGATTCATCGTGGGGAGAAACGCCCGAGTCACTGTGTGTTTTCTGGCAAATGTGGATCATTGTTAAGTGCCTCACTTAACTGCCGCTCGCTAACGGGAGCGGACACACCTTCAGAAACAGGTCATTAGCACGGCGTTGGAGGAAGTGGACCAGGACTCTCCCGGAGACCATTTTGAAGACGGATTAGCGGCAGGTGGGGAGGGGCAGCCCAGGACCGAGCAGCTGTCTTGTTTCGTAGCCCCCCCCTCCTCAGATGTGCCCACGTCGCGATGCAGTCAGACATCCTGAGCAGGAGGCTCTGTGGAGATCTCTGTGTGACTCGACGCTAAGCTCACTTCTAGGGCTGGAACGACGTGGTGCATTCGCCCTCGTGGGGGGGGGGGGTGTCACGGATGGACAGCGGGCCCCAGGGATATTCCCCTACTCCTGTGGGCTCAATCCCGCTCAGTGAGCTGTGACCCAATCTTGCTTGGTCGGACCCCACACCCTGCTGGGCTCTGTTAACTCCTAGTTGTTCCAGGTTTCCTCTAAAGTGGTGGTTGGATTTTTCTTAACGCAAACAGAAACAGCCGGATTAGAGGATCCATTTTTGATTATAGCTGAAGGAAGCGAGGCTGGCGTCTGGCTAGGCTAGGGGGCGCCGCAGACCTGCACTGCCTGGGAGAGGCTGCAGTCCCCCGGTGACCCAGAGCCTGATAAGTGGTTAGAAGATGGATAATAATAATAATAATAACAGCACTTTACTGATCCCTGTAGGGAATTTCTCTTTGCACCTAACCCGTCGTGCTCTCCTCAGCACACATTTAGGGGAGAACGCAAGCTGGATGGCAAAGGGCAGCCACCGGCACCGGGGCCCACAGAACCAGGGGTTAGGGGCCTCGCCGGAGGGGCCAGGGACATGCGGCAGGTCTGCCGAAGCCAGGCTCGAACCGGCAACCATCCAATCACAGACACAGCGGCTCAGCCCACTGAGTCACATGGATGGAGAGATGGATGAATGAGTGGATGAAACAAACAGACAGATAGATAGATAGATAGACAGATAGATAGATAGATAGATAGATAGATAGATAGATAGATAGATAGATAGATAGATAGATAGAAGCAGAGGGTAATATTTGTCACACTTCCATTATGCGTTCCCAGGTGACAGTCTCTGTGTGGAAATCCCCACCACCTCAATGGAACGGATTCCGTACAGAGGAATCGCTAATGCTTGGCTTGTCGAAAAACAGCACAACAGTTACAAAGATACCAAAAAGGAGCAACTTCTCAGTCTGTCACATAATAGGTGGCGCGTAAAAATATGCGTCAGGTGTCCCTTTGAGCCGCTAAAAATAACATGATGCCGTCTTGGTCAGCGGAAGCGGCTCCGGGGTTACATTTTAATTTACCGAGGAGGGGAAAAAAACACGCTTACCTTCACGGCAGATCTGACAATTAAGGGTACTTAGCGGTGACATACTGTAATTAATTAACACAATGTGAATCTGCTCGCAGGTAATTTCAGATTTATCGAGAAGAACTCCTCCCTCCCGCTGCCCCAGACTCCCGGCATCCTCCTCCAGCTATTTGCGCCACCCCCTCCCCCTCCCCCTCAGAGAGGTAATTGCCTGTTTGTGGTAATTACTACACCATCTACCGTGGGCAGCTCTGGGCTCGGACTGCGACATGGTGGGGACCGTCCAACAAAACAGAAAATGCTGCCAATGTGAAATTTCCTCTGTTTGTAGGCGACACCGTATTACCGGGGGAATTACGGATGGTGGGAACCTGCCGGTGTGTTCCTCCACTCTAAACAAAAATGGTTAATAAAATGGGCTCTCCGCGTTATATTTTTAAGAGACAGTTTTTAACGTATACTATAACTCATTCCTTCCCATGTTTACGGCACGTCTGACATTAATAGCTTGTCATGGAGAACTTCTGCACATCCTATTCCTGTGACCTTGACGGGCCTGGAAATCACGGCGATGGAAATAAATAAAAAAATAAATAAAATAGGGGGGAAAAAATGCTTTCCATATTTCTCGCTGACAGTACATTTATGGCACAAAAGGAAATGTGGGGTGGGAATTTTCTGGGGAGGTGAGGAGGACTTTGAAGGGGGTTTCCTGAAGGTCCCATGACCCTTCAGTGTTGACAGAGGATTTCTTTCCATTCAGAGGAAACCAGCGCAAGGGACAGAATCCCCTACGAGTTTCTCTTTGAGCTACTTTCCTTGAGGTCCCAGTTGAACAAGTCAAATCCAGAACAGTCAAGTGCGCTTCATTCACATCCGTTAATTTGGCTCTTGGCAATTAATCATCATATGTACCCTTACAGTGTCTGATAGTAATATAGTGTCATCATCCAGTGGCCCAGTATTCTCCCGATTGGCCTTATGGACGGAATGTGAATCTTTGCTCTTTAATGACCAATTAGTAAGCCGCATCCAACTTCAGACACCAAGATCCCCAAAATGGGCGTATTTCTAAAGTAATAAACAAACAAGCAAACAAATAAATAAATATATGTGAATCAAAATGACTTCACGGGCCATATCTAAGAAAGACAATCATAGCATTTCTCTCACTCTGCTTTTACTGGGTTATACACAATGACCCCTCAAAGAGGAGCCTGATGCTGTAAGTTAGTGGTCGCGATCTGGCTGATTGGCAAGACAATTCTGACTCTCCCCCCACCCCCTGTCACGCCCAGCTCCGTCCGATCCTCCTGTGTGCCACGCCCCCTCATTACCTCGTGTGATTCCCTGATTGTATTCACCTGTTGCTTGTTCAGTTTAGCCTGTCTAGTGTATTTAGTCCGTGTCTGAGTTAGTATCCCCAGATCCGTCATTGTATTGTCTAGCTGTCAATTCTCCCCGAGTGATCCTGGTTGCTGAATAAACCCCGTTTTCACCGTCCGTCCAGTTCCATTCGCCTGCTTTCTGGCTCGCCCGCTCCGAAGTGTGACACCCCCCAGTCGGCAAAATATACTATATCTCTTTTATAACCAGAGTAATTTCTTTGCAAAGGTAGCTCTCACTCTAAAAAGGATTCTAGATCATTGGTCTAAGCTTTTAGACACGTCAGTGTTAATGTATTTTTTTATTCGAAAGGCTGTCGGCCTGTCCCACTGTCAGCTAGTGCCGGGGTCCATTCGACCCGCAGGCTGAGGTAGGCCCTGCTCTCTATGTTAATGCCGTCACGCCTGTTTGGAGTGCGACACACTCCTTTGCCCTGTGCCGCCAGCCTTCCCTCCTCTCCCTTTGTTGCCCGTGCACACCCCCGCTCTCTCCCCCACCCATTCTCGCCCCCTTGTGCGACACACGGCCTCAGAGGTGACCGGATCCAAATGTGTTAATAACTGCAACTCCTCACCGTGAAACACACAAACGACCTCGCATTTTAAAATCGGCTGGCCAATGGGCAGAGACACGCCAGGAATTATGGGAGCTGGGCACAAACAGGGAAACTAACCGCGACACGAAGCTTGAGTTTGGCCCGAGGTTAGTCAAAGGATCTGATTTAGCAGCAATGCTGAGACAAAGACTGCTTCATTTCCACAAAATTAGGTAAAAAACAAACACAATCAAATACTTAGACAGACCCCAGTTTCTACAAGGGATATGCTGTATTATGTCAGTCATTATTCAGAAAAAGCAGAATTGGCATTCATCCCGTGGTCCTCACTACTGGTATTAATTCATTTACCATTTTAATAAAAAAAAAAATATGGCCTCAGTTTTGCACTCGAGGCTCTGGCCTCTAATAGAATGCCGTCACACTGGGGAGCCGGTGCCCAGATCGTGCCATCTGTATTCAGCGTGGGTATCATGGCCAGTCTTAGCAGCGCAGACTCTTGTTGCTTTAAGAGGAGCCCTGTCTCGGTTGCCAGTGCTGCGCTGTTGTGATTTATCCCCCCGTGCTTGTCAGGCGCGTCATTCATGTATATGCTAGCGGGAGCGGAGCCCCGGTAAAAATCCCGCCGCTTTATTATACGCTTTTATTTAGCCCTAATGTAATTAAATGAAGCTCGGGTCTGATGAGCTGTAAAGAACAACAGTGCCATCTATTGTTCACCTGCGGAAGCGAAAGGGGATTCGGATGAGGGGGCGGGAGGGGACGAGGGTCCCCGCGAACAGGGGATGAAACCACGGGATGCACGTTTGCTGGCAACGTGTCTGAGATGTTCTGGACGTCGCTGGCTTTTGCGTCAGGGCTGGAGAAGCCCGGCAGCAGTGGAAGATCAGCGGACGGGTCCATTGTTCAGCCTGAGAGATCCAGCTCTCCTGCCAGCTTCTCCGTGACATGATTGATCCACACCCGACTTGTCTGTGGCCTAGATTTTTGGCTCTCGCCGTCTTGTGCCCGGGAGACAGGAGTGCAACGGAGCGCGTCCCAGGGAGACCGAACACGTGGGAGAGCCTCCCGTCAGACGGGGACCCCACAAGCAAGACATCAGAGGAGCTGGAGACATATCTGAGGCAGAGAGGCTGGCTGGGGCAGACTGGCAGACATCTGCTGTCTCCATTTTCAATACCTGAGACCTCTCACCCAGCCCGCTTATGTGCGAGCGTCTCTCTGTGGGTGCAATTCCACCCCCTACTGGTCAGATGAAAATGCAATTTGAACATATTAAGTTTGAGAAAATGTATTATTAATGCGTAACAATAATTTATTGCAAATGTGTTTACCATTTTTGTACAAATTTATTTATCTGGATGAATGACTGGTTGGGATCTCTCACCATGCACCCCCCCTCGAGAAAAAGGAAAAAAAGAGATGTAGGCCAATCTGCGTCTAGCATAATTCATCTCTTGACTGTCAAATTGGCCCCGTCGGAAGACAACCTCAGAATTAAGTACTAAAATAACATAATTTGCAAGACTTTAATGAAATATTAAATAGAAAGACAACATAATCTAACTGCTGACTGATTTAGAAATCGGCCAGCAGTGTTTAACGTCAAACGTCTATATATGCTTTGAAATACGCCTCAGTCTTCTTGCTATGCTACATGTGGAATCCGCCTGCTGCATTTCAAGTCTTTCCTGAAGCTAAATGGGGGCGTAGTTTTGTCGACACGCCCAGTACCACCGGCTCACGGGAAAAGCGCATTGACACGCGCGCTAATAAATATATAAATATAAATATCCTCCCAACCACAGCAACCGCCGGTCAACCGGCATGAGGAAAAAAAGCTTTTGAAACTTTTTTTAAAAAGAAAAACTTGGGAGTAATGACAGCTATCGATGCTTAACGTGAAACATCCTGAGAGCAACCTTCAGCTACTCATGGATGACGGGTTTGGCAGGGGGGTGAAAATTAAGTTGGGGGGGGGGTGTTCTGGCAGCAAGTGGCTTGTAAAGGAAAGGGGAATCATTTCAAAGCTCGTTAAGCACCAGTCATGGGTGTCACACGTGTGCCTTTGTAATCACGTGCGGGGACGTATGCACATCCATGGCGCTCTGAAGCTGGAACTGACGACGCTGGGATAGCTGACGGGTTCGATCGCCGGCGTGCGAGTGGCTGGGGCCCCCGGTGAGGGATTCCGGTGGGGGTGAGGAGGTTTACAGGCACCTGGACTCTGGAAACCCTGCTTTGGTCAGAGTTCTTATCGGACCTTAACCAGTTTCTCCCTAAGAACACTACTGCCAAATGCGGAATAGGCTGCTCCACGGTGTTTTTACATTGAAGATGCATCATAGCGAGTCTTTTTTCCTCTGATTATTCGACAGTTATACAGTCTGACCCCTCCCACCCCTAACACTGGGTCAGTCAAAAAAGACTGATATCTGAATCTTTGAATCGAAATCTATTTATCGCACATTCTGATTTTTCATGCCGAACTTCTGTATTAAATTTGCACAATACTCCCAGTCAGTTGGTTAATTTTACCTCTTTATCTACGTCTTAATTTTATATATCTTGATCATATTCTGCTTAGTACTTCTCTTTTAGCTATTTGATGACGATCAAAGAATAACATTTCAGCTCAGTGTATGACTCGACGCATCACATATCTGAAGTTGACAATAAATGATTCTTTAACTTTGATATTGCTTAGTATTGTATGGTTACTGTATTAATTATAGATTTGCCACGCCGTATTTATGTACCGCGGTGACGCTTCCAGCCGTGGGTTAATGTGGGTAGTGGTGTATTTTTGGCGTGCTCTGGATGTCTCATGTCTTGTACCCCTCGTCTCGTGTTGTAGCACAGTGCTGGATCGGACCCAAACGCTGGCAAACCAGGTCGTGCGGAAAATAAAGAAGCTTGACTCGGTTTCACTCAGAGACGCAGTGTCGGCATGTGACAGCTGGGGGGGGGGGGGGGCAAGGCCTGGTTTTTCGTGCGGGTGGTCTGGGAGGGCCCGACGCCGGCTTCGGAGACGGGACGCTTCACGGAACAGATGGCGCGCAGTGGGACCCTGATCACCTGATCTCCACACGGCACAGAGCCCTCCAAACAGGCCAGATCGCACCGCTACAGTCCAGACTGCTCTCGCTGGCCCATTTCCACCTCCTTCCCCAACGCTTGTCATCATCGCTAGCCACCCGTAGCTACAAACTCCCACTCATCCCCGTCGCGGAATACGCACCTAGGAGTACAGCGCTACCCGGGGAATTCCGCCCACCGCATGCATGGCTTTCAGGAGCAGACACGACAGTTTGTTGCTATGGCACTGAACGTACAACTGCGCTGCAGACTCTGTTTCTTCAGAGCACGGAAAAAAAAAATGAATAAAATAAAGCGTGTCGTCCTCCCATAGAACCAAAGCGATATTAGATTTATTGACGTGTGGCGAGTCGGTAGCTGTGAGCGTTCTTGTCGTCGTACGCACACATCACAGCGAAATACGCAATGCCGCAGTCAGGGGTTTCTGATGCAGTGACGGCGCCTGCAGTGAAATATTTCCACGGACTCATCCTGGGTGACGTGACAGCTGCACCTCAGCTTTAATTTTTATAGCTATGCATCACCTGTCGACACGTTTCCTCCACATCTCACATATGAATGTCATACGGAGGCGGAAAGTTGACATTTTACCTAAAGTTTAACCACATACGCCTGCGACCCTGAGCAGGATAAGCGGTTATAAAATGGATACGTCGAGGTATGGATGGATGGATGGATGGATGATGGGACAGAATGAACATTTGTTTGGCCAAGCACAAACATGCACAAGGAATTTTACGTGGTTCAAAAGGTACACAAGGATTACATGACAATACATGGCAAATAAATGCAGTGAATACAATAAATATACAGCGACACGGAAGTCTTAAAGAAATATGTACACTTACAGAAGAACATGTATGTAAATGTAAGTATATAAACTGACTATAGGGTAAAAACTGAAAGAGAAAATATAATGAGTAAGAACAATGCAATGTCAAGGATTGATGGATGGTTGGATGGAATGATTAACAACATATATACATATACATACATATACATATATACATATGTACACACACACACACACACACACCACCTAGTTTCTATATCATTTGGGTTTGGTTCTTGTCCAGGAGAGACTCCATGGTCAGCAGCCTATCGAAGAGGTCTTACTTCCTGCAGCCTTCATCATATATGCCAGCAGCTGGGTGATGGGGGTCAGGGGGTTTCATTTGTGCACCTAAATGGGGGGAGACATGAAAGCACATAAGGGGCCACTGTATTCTTCCCCCCTCTCCGGGAAGCAGCATTACGCCTTGTAATTACTCCAGGAGGCAGCCTAGTTACCAGGCCGAAATGGCCGCTTTGTTTTAAATGACCTCCCCCGTTTCTGGTTAGAGACTGATACATCCGACAGGTAATAGACTTACAGCAAAGCGGACCGGACGCTTTTAATCGCGATAAATCAGCCGTGACCGCGGACCTGCACTGTGGCTCTGTGCGGCTTGGAGACGCCGGATTATACAGCGTAAACAGTTTTATTTGCACAGGTCTGATGAAGTTGGGACACTCGCGCTTCCAGAACGTCCCATCTCCTCCTTGGATCAGCTCCAGTGCTTTAGCGAATTATACTACATCGGCAAACAGCCCAAATATTTAAAAACAGCCAGAACAGTGAGGACTGTATAATTGTGTCTCAGGTGATGTGTGTGCCAAGATACCATTAGTGTTTAAAAATCCAGCCGCCAAAGCTCTCTGGGTAATATCTCCTTTGTTCTCCGTCGGAGAAAGAAAGCGTCTCAGAGCTAAAGCGTCAGGCCCAATTACCTCCACTCAGGATGAGTCAATCGTTGGGTTTCGTGGCCCTAAGTTCTCACAGTGCACCTGTGAGCTGGCTTCTGGCTTGTCAGTATCCCTGCCTACACAAGGCGTAGCTGCGGAATCTGGGACGAGACAGGAAAACAACAATAAAATGCGGGGAAAAGAGCACAAAGAAGGCGTAAACATTTCCGAGGAGTAACAACTGACGAGGACGCGAGTTTAATTGTATGCTAATGCTACTACAGCAGCACTATTCGTATCGCAGTGATAATAATGGGTCTGTGAGGTGTTGGGGGAATTTGCCGGAAGGGATGAAGGATCATTAGTTCATTAGAGCTTTTTTTCCCTTCCCTATTGGAAATTTAAATGAGGATTCACACATTTTTTTTGCTATATAGCAGCTAGACTGGATTAGTAAATGTCAGCAATGTATTACTGGACTTTTTATGGCAGAACTTTGAATGGGACCGCAGTGAGTCTGTTGTCTCCCTCCACAGACCAATGTGACTCAAATTGCAGTGAACGCTAATTTCCCAGCATCCATTTCGCTGCCACAGAACTGACACTTCTGTCATGTTCTCACTTCTCCCGTCTCATCCCGGCGAGTTCCTGGGATGAGGCTAAACGCTCGCTATCTTCATTCGGTTGAGGAGAACTGGGTGGGTTCTTTTGTTTTTTTCATCTACAATCCGGTACATGAAGAAAAGATGAGATTCGCTCTCCTTTTTCTCAGGTGTTTGTCATTTTAACGGAAGATTTTGTTTTTTTTTTTTTGTATTTTTTCTTTTTAACCCTCTCTTCCTGCTTCTTTGGGGGCTCCGTTATTGTTCCCCCTTCACATACGCGCATGAAAGCGGAAGCTGTCAGGCGGCGGCGTGCCCACGCGAGTCGAGCGGGAGAGCGAGGCCTTAGAACCGTCCCGAAGCAGGGGTGCCACGCTGGGGGGCTGCCAGAGACGAGACTTTGTGCTGCCAGTCAGACCCCCCCTTGCTTCCCGGGTACAGAGGAAAGCCGACTGGCAGGCATGTGCGTGACTGAAGACGGGATACGTAAGGGGGGAGGAGTGTGGGCGGTCCCTGATGAATAGAGACGGTGGTGACGAGGCGAGAAAGGCCAACGATTAACTAGGAGTTTATCCCTAGGTTAATCTCTTAACTTCCACCTCACGTCGCTCCTTATTGGAAGCCCTGAAGTCACACGGCTGGCTCGCCACAAACTGCAAATAAAGTCCGAGCGATTCCGATGTTTACTTGTGTTTTGAATCTCTGGTTGACAGCTGGAGAAGGAGGACGTGACGTCGGCTGGCTGGCCAACGCACTCACCTCGCAAGCGGTCTGCAGGTCTGAAGGCCGCCTGGACGGTCTATATTGGCGCCTCTCCAGCTGCTTCCAAGGCCCGAGGCGTGAACTGGCAGTTTACCAGCGTAAAGCATGTAAACCATAGCCGAGCTGCATCCGCGCTGACACCGACTTGCTTACCAGCGGGACAAAACGCAGCCGGCTGCGTCACCAGCATGTGACTGGTGAGAACGCGAGATGGGTATGGATGGAGCATCTTAAGGAAAAAAGGGCACATTCTATACATTATTAAGTATTGGTAGTTTCGCTCATGTGTTGATGCATTCACGATAACTCGGAACCCGGAAATTTCAGTCCTCCTACTTAAAAAAGTATGATATGACAGGTAAACGGAATGGATTCGTAATGCAAATTTACGGAAGCTGATGCTAATTCCGCTAGCATCTCACGTTAACATATTATAGGGTGTCCCTAGGCTTTGACTCCGGATCAGAGCGGAAATGGACAGATGTCAGAGAATGGGGGAGTGACAGTCGAGTTTCACACGTCAGTGGGCTGTCCTCAGACGCTTAACAAGGTTAACTGAAGTTAAAACGTCAACATACTTAAAAAAAAGGTGTAAAATCATATGTTTCTGACAAACCATTATGTTGCCAAGATTATTCACATTTTATTCCATTCAGATAGATACTAAATATATTTTCTTAGTCATCTTTCCATCGTCTGCTGTGGAGTTAGTATAGAGATGGACTAGACCACGATTCCTCAATTCCGGTCCTAGAAAGCCAGTCTGCAAAACAATTAGCAGACCTCCCTGCTGAAGTGCATCTTAATCAGCTCATTGCCCGGTTTAGTAGGTGTGTCTGAGCAGGGAAAGTGTGTTGCAAACTGACCCCCCAGGACCGGAACTGGGGAACCCTGTATTAAACTATAACCTTCTCATATGCATAAGCATCCATGGCAACTTTAGGGCAATCACAACCACGCATAATATGTCTAGGGTGTGATCATTATATATTAGCGTGCGTGTTCTGTGGTTAGGGGGCGCCGACTTAACGAACACACGGTTCTGTCACTGTTATACTATCCTAGACAAAGAGAAATTGGATGCTGCAGTTTGACCACGGCGGTGATGCTTGCCTGGGGGGGGGGGCATGTGGGCTCTCACTAGCACTGGGTTGTATATATAAGGTTTGTTTAGGTTTTATATGCTTTGAACATGTCTTCTGCTCAACGACTGAGGGAAAAACAAAGACAGTAGATGAGACAATGCCACTATTCAGAGTGTGTGTCCTGCCGTGGGATGGGGAAAAAGTGTGTGTGTGTGTGTGCGCGTGCGTGCGTGCGTGCGTGCGTGTGCGTGTGCGTGCGTGCGTGCGTGTGTGTGTGTGTGTATGTGTGTGTGTGTGAATGTGTGTGTGTGTGTGTGTGTGTGTGTATCACCTTTCCTCATTTTATTATTGTTTGGTGAGGTATGACAGCCATTAAAACATTCCAGTTTGCATTTACAAGTAAAATTAGTTAATTATATAAATAAACAGATTATGGTTCAAATATCATGGGGATGATATTGTTGGTTTAATAAACTGGTTTAATGCACTGGCGGTTGTGGGTTTGGGCGCGCGCATAAGCATGCTGCAGTCCTAACTGGTTGGTATTTCATCAGAGCCGATGTGGGTCACGTTTCTCTCCATAGTCTTCCTGCAGGCTCAGCTACGCTTCACTCTCACCTCAGAGATGGTCCAGGATTCTCCTGTAGAGTCATCTACAGTAGCACTGGGCAGAATTCATGGTTTTTTAATGGCGAAAATCCAGCGTTTCTGAAACGCACTCGCTCCAGATCATAAGCCCATACTTCTCAAAAATCATCCCTGACCATCAATATAAGATTATCACTGTGGAGCACAACGTCTTGAAGTTCACCAGACGTACTGAACCTCCCGGTGTCCATGCTGGTTGTTTCTGGCAAGCCTGAGTAGAGAATTCGGTGTGCTTAATAATGAGCGGCGTTTTATGACGGCCATAAACTCTGATTTCAACAGTCAGAAACATCCTGTCTGTGTCAGGCACTGCTGCAGTATTTGACGTGTTCGCGCTGAAGGCCTGACTCATTAAATCTAACTAAAGTTATTCTCATTCGTATTTGGCTTTGTTCTGCTGACAGGCTAATCCCTTTGGATGGGTTAGATAAGCAGAGCGCAACTTTTTCACACATATTAGGATGGGAAGACACTACAAAGAGGATGGGAATGCAAAAATATACCGGAAAAAAAAATGCAGGTCAGCAAAAATTTTGATTTTAGAAACAATTTAATTTCCATTTGCCAGTCATAATGATTTGTTTGTTTTTTTGTTTAGTTGCAATGAATATTCATACCATTACGAAATGATGACAGACAGACAGACAAATAGATAGACCCTCAAACCCTGAAACAGACCCTACACTATTGCATGTGTATTTTAGAGCTAGACTTGGGTTTGCGCCATGCCAAACGCTGCCCCCTAGTGAATATACAACTGGTACAGCCAATCTATCCATTATCCACATTAGTGTCACTAACCTCAGAGGCTGGTTCATTCCATCTGTCCTGCTATTATCTCACATTATATGACATTTTTTTTACAGAATATATTCAGGCTAGACTAGAAAAATAACACATATCGGATTAACAGTTTTACCAAACTAAGCCAATCCATATCATGTTAAAATTTATGTGATGAATTCAGAAAAAAAAATATTTAATGAATACTGATGTTAAGCATTACAAATAAATGAATACTTTATTTCCATGTAACATTCTTAATCATGTGTGGAACTGTTCCAGAAACAAGCATTTAAATTTTAAATACTTTAATTTTGTCTGGTGAGCGCTAATATAATTAAATGACTATGCTTTTCCTTCTGCGGCATGCAGAACAATCTAGAAAAAAAAGCAATTTCTTTAATATTATGCATCTTAATGAGATGTTTGTTTGCTTGTTTGTAGTTTTGGCAGAAATAAGCAAAGGCATCTCATTCAGCTTAATAACGTAGCATCCCAAGGGATTTATACCCCGAGGTAAAGCTTCGTATTTTCTTTGATGATTCCTGAGCACTAAACCACAGAGAAGGGCATTTACTGTTTTATTGTAGATTGTGGTATTTTGGGGGCTTTAGGATTCTACAGTTTTATAGCTATATTTTTATTTAGTGAACCAGAAGATTCTATCCTAGAATTTTGTGAGGGTAACAGTTGGGTACTGGGTGACACGGTTTACATTAACCACCTTGCCGAAGGAGTGACTAGCAAGGTTCTTACTAGTGAGTCAAACCTCCATCCATTCAGGTAACAGTTCCACTTATTTAACCAGAACCTCTCTGCTACCCTTACTCTGGTATGACACGCACAGCAGTAATGCTTACAACCTAATTCATGCGTTTACATGGGACCCCTTGGGTTTGGCCCTCTGCTGGCCACAAACAGTGACTACACTAAATATTAAATAAATACACTCTTGTTCTGCTCTATGTTCTGCTAATCAGCTAGCTAGTTACAATCGGCTGACTATTTTTTAGCTATTTTGTGAGTGAGGGCTGAGAAGTTAAGGGGCCCCAAATTGACTATGAATGGGGCCCTAGGAATAAAAAATCTGCTTCTGGTCACGCAGATCTACTGGCCGTAATACTATGGGTTCGCACTTGACGAAAAGTCTGACTCTGAGTTCCTTTTCCCAGTAACCAACATAAAATATGTAATCCATTTAGCCCTCTCATCATATTTGATCAAAAGGCGCGATATATTGATCATCAGTACAAAGCTGTGGACATTTCCTTTCAATGTCAACTGGAATCCGGTTTCGACACGTAACCTCAGAATGAAATACCAGAGAGCAAAAGTAGGTTCTCTTTGAACACTGTCATTAAATCCTAGGCTACATAACATATTCATTACAAAGGTAATATTAATAACCAAGAAAGTCATAGTTTAAATCCGTTCCTGTTCTTTTGGACAGAGTCCCAGTCAAAATATAAGAAAAAGGTTCATAAATATTGAATCAAGCTAACGTCCCGGTCACTATATTTTACGTTGCCACGTGACGTGAGAGTAAATTTTTGTACTGTACTTCTCACCTGCTACTGTGTGCTGTGAACCTACATGTAGTAGTCTGATATTAAGTTAACCCTCCAGTACAATCCTGTTATTTGCAAATTAAAAGGTCATTGCCTTTCCTCAAATAAAGCAAAGATCATTTACAACTGAAGCAGAATCATTCTGTGCATGATTCAAAAACCACTGTAAAAATACTGTGCTTTATTTTTATAAATTCCTCTTGCTAGACATAGACACTATAAATCTATAATTAATATATTAGGGAATGTTTGCATGAGGATAGAATTACAGCCAAATTGCATCACTACACTATGCCTGGTTCCTGATGACAAAAAAAAAAACCCTTCCAATTAAGGCCAATTCTAACCAGGCAGATCAAAATTTCCTTCAATAATGATGGTTAATGATGTTTGGCAGTCGTGAAATGTGAAAATTACTGATGCTGACTACACATCTGATGAAGACTGGTTTTCAATACAGTGGTAGACAGTAATTTTACATGTCGTTGCCACTTCTTGTTCTTGTCAGGGCTAATTACTGTATACCGTACCTTCACTCCATGTCCTGTGTGTTACGCCTGTCAGCGTCGTCTGAATCGCAAGGCCCGAGATGTTCAGATCGATCGCTCATTCTAATCAAAGCGGCCCAAGCAGACCGATTTACATTTAATATCTATTCATTTCCCATAACCGCTCACCGCACGCTGGATCACTGGAAATTACCGGAAGTTCAGGACTTCACAGAGCACATGCAGCCAGAAACAACGGTAATAAGGCACTAGGGATACCAGTCCAGCGAAACCGCGTGTCTTACATGGACTGTGAAAAGAAACAGACATAGAAAACAAGGAAGGCGTACAAGCTGCACTCTCACAGGACCGCAGAAGCAATCAGAGTCACAGCTCTGATTCTGCGAGGTGAGGCGTAGCCCATCCATATGTATGAAGCTAATGTATGGTTAGCACGCAAAATCAGGCCATTAAAATGGAAAATTCCAGGCATAGCTCGTGAACGTTGAAGCGGCCTGAACGTCAGGCCCAGCTGCTGAAAAGCCTCTCGCAGGCAGCAGCGGCGGAATCTGCCTCATTCAGCGGCGCGGTGCGGCTCAGTGCTGCTGGAGAACGTTGTAGCAGACGGGCGTGGGCCTTTATCTCGCTCACCAGCGACGAGTCTGGCTCGCGTCAAGAGCTTGACGAAGTCATCGTTCCGCGAGCGGTCAACGGCTTCCTGCCTCCTTTCTAGCTCTACAAGACGTCACCCAAAATGAGAAAACCGTTCTGCGGCAAACGTGTCGTGGATTAAAAAGAGAGTAAGAGTTATTCTGCGTCTGCTGTGGTATGCTCTGATATGAGCGTTATCGATAAGTTTAGATGCTGCATTTGTATTGTTGCTGGAGCGGCTGAGGGAAGAGCAGAGGAGAATGTTAGTGTGTGGTCGCCTAGGGGGGGTCGAGTCACGTGACCAAGCATGTTGCGTTGATTCAATCCATCTGTTGCTGCTTTGTGAATCACCATGAGTGTACTGTATGCCTTTATATGTCTCTCATCCCTCATAATGTGAACGTTCTATTCCCCAGGCCTGTCGTGTCGATCTCATCCCTGCCTGTTCCCGTAGCCCCACACCTTAGATAAAACGAGGTCCCTCTGCCCATCGTCACCTCACGCGGGTTTTGTCGGAAGCTGGCGGCTTTGAAAGCAGACAGCCGATACGAACCGCCGTTTCCGACTGTCATTATCACCGGCCCGAAGCAGCTTTGTGAATTCTCTCACTTCCGATGATGTCTACTTGCGAAGTCTGTAACAGGGCCTCCCAGCTGTCTGCGTGGCGTTTTCTTTCTGCTTCTCTGGGTTTCCGTCTGCCGAACCAAAGCCGCGCACTTAGCGAACTAGGATCCCTAAATAACCCATGTAGTGTGATCCTCTGTCTGTATATACGCACGCTTAGATCCAGGGTGACCCCGTCTCACTCTGTGCTTCCTGGGCAGCCCCAGGTTCACCATAACCCTGCACCTTAGGGTTCCTGTTTGTGGGCCTCTGTCCGGGGAATCCCGGTGGTTTTTTCGAAAAGCGGCGGTTTGTCGGGGTTCAGCGTTGCGACCCGTATGACCAAGTGCTGAAAGTTACAGTGGAGAACCAAGCGAGGGAAAAAGCAGCGCCTTTCAATGTAAAGCATCACACAGCGTTCGCAAGGCTCGTGCACACGTTTGCTTTAAGGATTTAACAATATGCTGTTCACGAGTCATGTCGGCTTTTGGGAGCCGTCACCACTATGACGTTTTAGTCTTGTGTTAACAGTGAATCATGTCGTTTGCTTGAAGTTTAACAAGTTTAACTTTGCATTTTGTAACTTGTGTTGAAAAAGACTTTTGTCCACCGATATTGTGCAGATTGCATGTAGATTGTAAAATGAGAGTTAACAGTAGGGTTTCATACGTCCGGGTTTCCGCAGATGTGAATTTTTGTTTTACAGGGTGGTTAGGGGAAACTCATTAATATTCAAGAGAGAAGCTACCTGATTGGTCAGTGAATGTGAAAACTCATTAACATTCTGAACGTCCCAATTGTCCTCTTTTTCATCTAATCTAATATGGTAACCCTACCTGTACGGAACATGGAAAATCGATGGATGAATGGATGTTAATTATCAACTTAATATAGTACCATTCCATTCTATGCAATAGTTGTAGTGTAATATTGGTTACATGGATGATTTTGTATAGTGCATAATTGTAATTCTAGTAGAATTATGTTATTTCATTGTTGTTTCAGTCAGGAATTTTATAGATCGTCCTATCATGGATTACTTGGGATTCAAGGCTTCTCAAAATTAGCCAATAAAGCATCGGTATGATGAGAGTAATTAGAGCTATTTTTCCACTGCAAAGCCATGGAATGAAATGTGAAGTCCTAGTGAATTATGTTCCACAACAAACCATTGATTCACATGCAGCCACAATCATAATAACATGCTCTTAACACTTTTAAACGCAAGACCTCAAACCTGAAAATCATCTCTGGGAATTCAGTTGCTCTTTATAGCTAATGTCAAGGTGACGGGTCACGGTTTTGAAATACGAGCTTGCTTGGTGTTGCCTATTATTCATCTCAAGGTTTGCTTTACACGCAAAAGACACAATCGACAGAGGCGGACATTTCAGGTCCAGAAAGTAAAAATCCAAACCAGGATTTTGTTTCAACCAACCAGTTGAGCATAAAGAGTCACAGTCACAGAGTTATTTAGTGAATTATTTGGTTGAAACAAAATTCTGGTTTGGATTTTTACTTTCTGGATCTGAAATGTCCACCTCTGACAATCGGGCTACCTTTTTTTTTTAATCCTGAAGAAACTCTGTCTTTAAAGATATTGCTCAACCAAACAAAGTTCCTCAGACTTACAGTAGCTTGAATCCTAAATGTTTACTTACCCATTTTTTTCTTCAGATTCTAGACTAATGAACTAATCTCATTGGTGGTTGTTTAAAAAATTCAGACGTACAAAAGACTTGAAACTAAAATTAAATATTTTATAAAATTATCTTTTTTAGTATCGATTCTCCTCAGTCATTAGCTAGTTTCAGGTGCCAGAGTTTTACTCATATGCACACTGGGCATAAGCGCACGTGCACACACACACACACACACACACACACACACACACACACACACACACACACACACACACACACACACACACAC
>JAODLC010000054.1:7339804-7360643 GCA_026781145.1 Hippopotamyrus pictus | reverse complement strand
GCGCGCGCACACACACACACACACACACACACACACACACACACACACACACACACACACACACACACACACACACAGTGAGTAGTTAAGCCACACCAATTCACCTAACCACAGAACCAGAGCACCAGACGGTATATGCACTTGTATGGTGATATATAAATGTAACCCCTGGACATCTGCCTAACAGTGATGATCCTGATTGGTTTAGGTTTGGAAATTAACTATTGAACCAAATTTTACCCAGATTCCTTCACTTGACTTGATATTGTCAGAGTACTCTAGATTTACAGAAAAAAATTAAGCAAATCTATATATATTTTTAGACATTTTGGTCATAAATGCTTTTTTTTTATTTGCTGCAGGCAGTTTTGTGATTTTTCTGTATATTTACTGTCAATCATAAAAAGAATTCAACAATAAATAGATTATTGTTTGTTTAGCCCATGCTCTTATCATATGTACATTTTTTAGCTATTTTGCATTTTTAACTTCTCTAAGATGCTGTCGATAGACTTGTTAGATACTCAAAAGTCATTTCCTTACAGTTAAAGACTAAGAAACACTATTTTGCTGTTTATATTAGTATTTTTCCTTTAGAATTTCAGTATTTTTTGACACTGAATTTGGATTTTTGTAGGTGAATCCGGGCGGAATCTTAGAGACAAAAATATGCCAAATGACAGTGCTTTCGTTCTGTCCCTTGTTGGTGTGCATGGCAACCAAACATGCAATTTTTAGCTGGAAAACAGTTGCGACCATCTAGTTAACCCAGCCAAACTGAAGGGATAATTAGAGTGAACAGTTTGAACACTGTGTTAAACAAACACGCATAATTTGCACCGGTGTAAATCTGTTAGCACACATGTTATAAAGGCAGTCACACCACAAATCGAAAGAAATTCCGTCAGAGCAACGCTTTCAGACACAAGCGAGACCTCCCTGGGGTGGCCATCTTGCCAAAGCATCTCAAGTCATCCAAGGAAATCTCAACGAACCAGAAAACACCAGGTTAAGTCTGTGACTCCACCGTCAGAAGCCTCTTAACAGAACAGAGATGCATGACTTCAGACGGCAAACCAACCACTGTCTGCTAATAAGACATGAATTCTCTGTATTCCCCATCATTCTGGAACAGCGTTCCATGGCCAGAAAATTCAAAAGTTGCACTTCTTGGTTAACCTCGGGGCTGTTACGACTGACTAAAGGCACTTTCTTACCAAGGTTCTGGAACCTAGTTCCATGGTTCCAAGTGCCTGGGATGTCTGAATCAGGAACTTCCTAACCATTTTCATGGGTCACTTTCCCACTGCACAACAGGAACTGACTAACCTTGTTTACCACCGCTGAGATGAGAGTCGTGAATGTCAAAATGTGACAACGCGATGATGTGTGGAGGTATCGGTAGAGGACAGGAATGATGAGGGATGGGGGAGGGGATTAAGAGATGTGATCTGATGGAGGGAGCTCTCTCATTGGCCAGATTATCCTGGGAATGATGAGGGATGGAGGAGGGGATTAAGAGATGTGATCTGATGGAGGAAGCTCACTCATTGGCCAGGTTATCCTGGAAATGATGAGGGATGGGGAAGGGGATTAAGAGATGTGATCTGATGGAGGAAGCTCTCTCATTGGCCAGATTATCCTCACTGCATGTTTACCAGAAGTTTAACCACATGTTATTCAGTTAGTGTAGGCACATTATTGGTTAACAAAGTAATTAATTTATGTTACATTTTTACAAAATATTGATAAAATAAACAAAGTCTTTATTTGATTTGCACATGTATAGCTATACTGGAATGCTTCTCTTCACCAACCCCATCTTGCTCTCCGTAGCTTGGGGGGTCCCAGCACAGGGTCAGCCAACGTGCAGCCCCCCCCCCCCTCGGAGCTGGGGATCGAGGACCTCGCTCAAGGGCCTACAGACATGTGACCTGTTCTGCCGAGGCCGGGACTCAAACCAGCAACCTTCTGATCATGGGCACAGAAGCTTAGCCCACTGAAAGGCACATGCCAACCTGGTGAGTCGCTCTAAACCGACAGGCACAGCACCACTGCACAAACAACGGAAGTGATTGTGAATTCGGGTCCATGGCAGAGAAATCGACAGGTTAGCTCATCTGCTCGTGTTTGAAGCTGAAACGCAATCGCCTCACACGACAAGGCAGGTCTAAGAATGACCGGAGAAGAACACCGTCTCCCAGTCAAGGTCCAGACCTCCTCTCTATTAAGACGCCATGGTAAGGTTCAAGATGAGCAGTTTGTGCTTGCAAACCCATGACCGTCACCGATATCACTGAGAAATGGACCTGAATGGTACAGTCTATGTCTAAATAAATCACTAACCATATAAAGACTAACTGTGACCTCTGATGCTAAATATGACATAACTACTTCCTGAATGTGGGTGTCTTGGGTGTTGTCTGACTTTTCTCACATTGTTCTTGCAAGAAAAATTAAGTAGCCTTTTATATCAGGTCTGATTGAACGAGATGTTCGGATTCAAATATCGAAGCACAAAGAAATTCAGACAGAGTAAGATTTTTTCATAGCATATATAACAGAAAACAAACATAGAAAACAGACACATCCAGAAGGTATACAGTTCCTTCTGGCTTTGAGAGCCATGACTTTGGAAACACTTTACTTAAGGCTATTGTCTTTCGTAATTTATAAACACATTCATAACAAATAATAATGCATTTGATAAAGAATTTTAAACATGACTATATATATATATATATATATATATATATCAAAAGGCATAACACATTATAGCCATGTTTATTATGAATCATGAATGATTTATGAAGCTCTCATCTATAATGCACTATAGATTCCATCATAATGCATTATGCTTTGTACTACATTATGAAGGTATCTATGGTGCATTAAAGATATGAACTTCATAAAGCCTTTGATAAGTATTTATAGCCATGTTTATAATGCTTTATGAATGTATTATAATGCATTATGAATGTGTAATGAATTACTAAAAACATAGCCTTAAGTAAATGGTTACCATGGCTTTGGACAAAAGCGTCACCACATTGCCACTCCATTTGGACTGATTCAGCCTTGTTCTCACTGGTCAAAAAAGTTGGGTTGTTGGGGGGGGACATAATTTTACAGAAACTCCCGTGCTTTTTCTGACTAGTAGCTCCACAAAGTCAAAAGAAAATAAATATTCCGCTTATTGCATTTCTGGGCCATCCTCTTGGCCGTCTGGTTCAGTGACGACCAAATAAAACGGCTGCTATAGGGTCTGCCTCTCAGCAGGAGATTCACACCAGCACGCGAAGAGACCCCAGCTGATTCTCATTTGATTTATCCACAGAGGAATTTCTGAAGCATGGTAAGAGAGGCAGGATCATACGTGCAGTGGTTTTTGTGGGGTGGGGTTGGACCAGTCTCTGTTACTGCTCAATGAATCATCAAGAGTAATTATCAACTGTTAAAAGTCCGTGGTGCATTTGCGGAGAAATGAAACGAACAGTAAACGACTGAACGGTATGTATCCTGTATTGCGCTTTACTGTACATTCCATATACAAAGAAATAAGCTGAACTGAATGGTAATGGAGCCAAGAAATAACAGCCATTTCAAACGATACGGAAAACGAATGCACATCCATCCGCTAATCCGGTGCAAGGCTGTGGTCAAAATAATGTAAAAGTAAATAAAAATATATGCAGTCATAATTTATTTCTCCATAGCATCTGCTCATTAGCAGCAAATGTGTATTTACAGTCCATTTAATCAAGCATGTCTCAGCTTTGGCGAGTAGCAGGTGAAAACTCACCTTTTATATAATAACTGGAAACACAACGGGGGCCCGAGACGGGGGGGTAATATCCTCCTGACGGAGGCAGCGGGGAAATAGTGAGAGAAAGGAACATCCTCTCCCTCCGCAAATAAAATGAAAATGAGATCCTCTCTCAGATAAGATTAAACAAATCACAAAGAGCCACCCCTGTGCTTTCTGTGTGAAATATTAATAAGTAACCGAAGGAGCGAGAAGAGCCAAACGGGGGCGGGGGGAGGCGATACGGAGCGGCTCGCGGGACCGCGCAGCGGGCACGGCGCACCTGTCTGCAAGTGCATTTATATGAAATATCAGTTAGCCCTTTTTTCTGACTAACGTGGGCAGATACAATATTTTATTAACTGTGGCAGGTGATATATTACCTCCATTTTCGCTCGCTGAGATTGCATTAAGCTGTTATCAGCTGTCTTTCCCCCCCCTTTTCCCCTTTTCTCCTCCTCAGCTCCTTTGGCGTGCATAATTATACCGCCAGGCAGAGCTAATATAAGGGGAAGGATTAAACGACCTTAAAAAGTCTCACTGCTTCCACTCGGCGGCGGCGCCTCGGTGCGCGCACCCAGCCGGCGTGACCGCCGTGCCCGCTAGCGGCCGTCCGCTGTTTATTAATGGCTTTCCAGATGGTTGGAGACGGTTCATTACTGCAGCAGGACGTAGCCAAGTGGGCTTCTAATGAAATAATAAACACTTTTAATTGCGAATTATCAAACAATCTTAAGAACTCGTGACACAACACCAGCCCCCTCCCTCCCTGGCTCCCTGGCCGACTGGAGCAGGTTAAGGGGACTGACCGATCACCTACAGGCTACTGGGTTCAGAAACAATGATTTGCCTGTCAGAAAGAAGCTTACGTTTTAAACAGATTTTTTTTTAATAAGGTTTTATGGGTTGGACTGACGTTTCAAAACGACAGTTTCAGGGTTGCCAGCTTTCGCACATCTGGTGTGACACTGATGCTTTCAGACCCAAACGCCGGAAATCTTAAGGGAAATCTATATTATTCCATTATAAACAAAAAATTAGCTACATCATTGGGGTCATTTGCAAACCCTACAGACTATTTACAAAGTAAGAAAACTGTTACATACGTGTACATGTAAACGTGTGTGCAGACTTGTCTCGAACTGAAAATCCCCCTCCAGCCAGCTTACCGAAGATGGCAACACTGCAATTTATACGGTCCATCAATCTATTGTCTACCTGCATTTCCTGGCTTAGGTCACATGTGAGCTTAGAGTTTATATGTATCCCATCACAGGACATGAGGACAGAATGCCTGTCAATCAATATGGGCTTAAAAACATAAACCTCCAGATAACTACAGTAATTCCTTCACGGTCTCTCCCAGCGGCACACGACACCCAAGATGGCGTGTCAATATCAAATATAAATTAAAAACACGTGCCAACAATAGTGAATATATATAAACAAATCCCATTCCACATCGTACCAATTTTCTATAAACAAATGCGTGTGGCCTTTTTGAAAGCACAGCGTTTTAAAATTTATATCCTGGCAGAAGGAATTAATTAGGAACTCACTGATACAATGTGTGCGTTTGCCATAAACTTTGAGTGAGAGTAGGAAATTACATCTCAGGCAAGATAAGAGTAACAGACACATTTAATTTTCTGCAAAAACCCTTCTCGCCTCTTTTCATCATCCTGGACTGAGCTAAGCAGGAGCGACCGCATCAACTAAGAGCTCACAGACGGTGAATTGATCAGAAAGACAATGAAGCTAGCCAGAAAATCTGAGTTATTCTTAATATTATTTACATTTGCGTTCATTTGGCAGACATTTTTGTCCAAAGTAATGTACAAGTAGCACGTTATAAACATACCTGCTGCAAAGGGGTCGACTAGGTATAACTGTGGCTAGACTGAGCCACCAGTGAAGGCTGAGGGACCAGTATAAGCAGCGTCGGAGCAGGAGCTACACCACGACGGCTAACAAAGCGTGAAGCTAACGAGACTCTTCAAGGACCAGAGCTGCAGCCATAAGAGCGTTCAGGGAATGTAGAGGCGTCTGGCTGGTGGAGGAGTTTCCTGGAACAGGTGGGACGTGTCTTGGAGGTGCAGAGGGAGTCTGATGACTGGACGTGACTCGGCACTTCAATACACCATCGGAGAAAACCTTCTCACATGACGGGAGGAGTTCCAAGCGGTGCTTTTTTTCTGACTAATGGGTTATAATAATTACATTAAGAAACAAATGTTTAAATGAAAATGTGAAATCTATTAAATGCTGTATCTACCATGGTGTACAGTATAGGCAATTTCTGTGTTTAAGCTATAAATAAAAGAAAAAAAAAAGTGAAAATATCTGACTAGGAACATAATTTTATTCCCATTCAGGGTCTACCCCTAGCCTTGTTCCCTATGCTGTCAGGGATGGGCTCCAGGACCCTCTCCCAGAAGCCTGAAAAGTTAAGTGGTTGAAAGATGGATGGACGGATGGATGAATGGATGGATGGATGGATGTATTTTAATTTGCAGTTTAAGTGATCAGAAATGTGTAACTAAAAATAATATTACAAGCAATTTAGTTATGCAGCATTTTCTATTGATTTAATCCTAATTATGTAATTAATATTTTATTATCTGCCTTGTCCATTTCCATAACCTCAATAAATAGATCTTTCACATTTTATAGGCTAATTAGCCAAATTGAGTTGTAGGCACTAAACATCTACGATACTTGTGTATCTTTGTCTCTTTGGGGGAGATTCGACTAGCTGTAGGCCTAATTCCTTGTCTTTTAATGCGTTTCCTCATTCCAGCTGTGTTTGTCCTAAGTAAACACTCCTTTGATTTCTTTTTTCTTTAACAGAGACTCATGGAGTCCATCTGACTCTTAGCACCTTGCTCATTATAGTTTTACTTACACAAAAATGTTCTAAGGGCAGAAGGAACAATGATTGGTTCAAAGAGAAGGCCAATCAGATTGTAGAAGAGGTGGGTCCAAGCAACTAGAAGAGGTGGGACCAACCAATTCTTGATCCCGCCTCCTTTAGTTGCCACCTTCTCTACAATGTGATTGGTTATCTCTCTGAACCAATCATTTTTCCTTCTGCCCTCAGAACATTTTTGTGTAAGTAAAACTCCCACAGGCTTCCAGCTCCAATTAAAACCTGCCTCTGATTCAGAGGGAAAGTTCATTTGCGATCTATTGCCGTCGTCCTGCTTTGTAGCCTATCACCATTCATGCCATCAGGTGTTCAGTATTTTTGGAACCTCTGAGGGTTGAATTGCGCTCATTATCTTTTGTGTGTACACGCCGTATTGTGTGGAGGGTATGCCTCCCTTATTCCGGCACAGGACAGACTATTTCCATTAAATATTCCGCCGCAACACCCCCGTGGGATAGTGTGTGGTCTGCCAGGCTCGTTAATCGTGCTGTTTACAGCGGGAAGGCCGAGCTTCGAAAACTGCAGCATCATATGAATGGCCGCCCCTTGGCTTAACTGCGGAAAACCAGAGGAACTACAGGAAAATCAGCTTGCTGGTTTACCGCAACGCGCGCACGCGTTACTGGACCAGATATCCCGCATAAATGCACATCGTATTGCTTTTATAAATAAATTATTACATGCATTAGGAGGCTTTACGGCGCACCTGTGGGGCTAAATGTTTCAGACTGTAATATCTTCACTACTCTCCAGGCACCAAATACAGAAGATTATCGATAATCCGGCTTTCGGCATTATCCAGGCGGTCCCCGTGGAGGGATCTGAGTGGTAAAACTACGCCTTTAACAAATAAAATTCACACGGCAAGTACTCGAGCCCAAAAATATGAGTGAACCTCTAAGAAGCAAAGAAATTGGGTCTCTAAATAATTGGGGCAAAATGTTCAGAAGTGCAGGTGGTGGGTGGGTATAACGTAACGCCTTTCGTTATATAAATTACGAGAAGTAGCAGGACTGTGGCACAGCTAAAGTCCTAAATTTGCTGTCAAAGGCATGGCTTGTATGTAGTGGGTTGCTGGGATATTCTTCAAGAATGGAAAGCTCTAGTTATTTGAGACGAAGAAAGTGTTAAGCTGTACATCACCGAACTTTAAAAAACGATAAAACGATATGTTAAAGTAAATACACAAACGAATACAACAGCTTAAAACAAATATGTATTATAGCCTATAGCAGAGATATTCAAATTCGGACCTCGATTCCAAATCCAGGCCTTGTTTTCAGTTCTCCCAGGTACTAAGTTTAATAATTACTGATTCTGATTGGCCAGAGGCTTCACACCTGGCTCGGAGATAAAGGAAAATCAGCAGTGCTCGGACCTCGAGGACCGTGATTTACATAGCCCGGGCCTATAGGTTATAGAACACTCCTCAGTATCCTCTTCTCTGTTGTGTGCATTTTCGAGATTATTAAATGGAAGTTTGTTGTTAACTACAGGCAGCTTTTAACTATTAGCACGGATCAAGTCTCCGGCCATTAATCATTTTGCATAATTCCTTAAAATGCAAATGGAATTTGAACATTAGTTTCAGTTTCACAGAGAGGGTTAGTGAGTAAATCAGTGGAGGGTATAGCTTGTTAAAATCAAACACACCTGATTGATGATTTCTTTATTTATATCTGCAGATGATCATTTGCAGCAGAGCGTAGATCATTAGGGTGTTTTCATAGCCAAACAGCGAACCTCATTGGTTGCCTCGCGTTAACTCAAACGCAGTGCGTTTTTGGCTCCCGTCTCAACGTGACAACCTGGCATTACTGTCAGCGGTGATAATTGCCTTTCTTCCCTCAGTAAACGAGTCTGAGCCTGACAAAGAGCAAATTACAAATTGCTACTTTATACCCCCCCCCCTCATTCTTTAACGAAGACACAGTCACTAGATCAAGGTTGGTCCTTCTTACGTTTTCATAAGGGGTGGGGGGCTTTTATGTATTCTCAGTTTACTGTTAAAAGTGCTGCTTTTTTTTTTTAAATCTCGTTTGGATGTTTTTGCTTCCCACTCGCTTCGCAACTTGAAAAATTATGCAAAATGAAAAGCCATTAGTGCCGCTTTGATGCTGGCGGCAGGACATTACGGGCACGGAGATTGCGACAAAATCCTTATTCCATGAGCGATCCCTGCTGTTGTACCCTTGAGGGAGGCACTGTAAATAAGCAATGTAGTATGAACAGTAAATTATATTTTAAAAATGACATTGAGACCTCACTAAACGTTACATATATACTATTAAACCGTGTGTGATATGTGTGTGTGTGTGTATGTAGATAGGTGAGTTGTTTTATTTGCCTTTTGACGAAAAATCTTGGCATTCTTCTTGTTGTTAATAATAACAATATCATTATTATTATTATTATTATTATTATTATTATTATTATTATTATTATTATTATTATTAATAATACATTTAGTTATTTTTAAGTCTTGAAACTTAGCAAAGCAGAATAGTTAGTTATAAAATGCCCTTAGTTTTTCCTGCAACAGAGAACCATCTCCACACAAACACATTCAGGGGTCTGTTTCTTTTCTCTCTCCCCATGAATCCATCACTTTGGCCATCATTATAAGATTTAAGTGTGCAAGCTACAGCTGCTTGATGAAACTGGGTGAAGGACGTGCCGTTATAGGGTGACTTTGGCTTAATTATACTCGGGATTTTATCAAGCATTCTTATAGGCAGTTAGGTAGTTTGTCTTTTCGATTACTTTGAGAATTTAGCCGGCAGATCTTCTGTTGCTTGCATGTGTCTTTAACATCGTGTGTAACATAAACAAACGTCTCTGCATTTCAGAAAATGCAAACTGAGCAAACCTGTCAGAATTATTTTTATTATTATTATCAATAATAAACTGCTTGAAAATTGGTTATAAGTTAATATTCTTTCAAATTATGGCCTAAATTACTGGATGAATGCGCGCTCTATTTTTGTCTGTCAGCGACTGTGTAGGATGTAGGAGGAGGGGCAGATGTGTAGTAATTACCCGTAGATGTTGCTGTTTGAGAGCTCCGTGGGTTGCTGGATTAATGGTGAGGGCAAGTGTTAGCAGACTGGCGTTCAGCTGTCAGATGTTTGAATCAAGCTTCTTCGGAGCATTTTTAGCTTTCTGATTCAGTGTCGATTTGGGGTCAGGCAGGTCAGACTCTGGACTAACCTGGACGTGCAAGATCAGACTGGGGTCTGCTGTAGTACATTTGGATTCAAGGATAACCGTATCAATCTGGGAAAACTGGAAAATCCACAAATCTGAGAAAGATGTTAGAAAAGCCGCATTTGCTCACTTTCTGGTTTATCACACGTATCTGACGCACACATAAGGTCAAACGTCTACCGATAAACCGCTTATGCTGAAGTGCAAAGTGTCCCTCACCCCCCCCTTAACCATGGCACTGACCCATGATATAGACTGAACATGTTAGAGCAGAGCTGTCTGCCGTCATTCATCTTTGGGGGTTTGTTGTTTTGCTGTGTACGTTGGGGGTCATTTCTGAGAAATCGAATACAATGTCGTTTAAAAAAATGCAAAATGAGCTGCGCAGAAGAGTTTAAAGAGTATAAATGCGAGATTCCACAGCGATAAATGCGAGATTCCACAGCGATAAATGCGAGATTCCACAGCGATAAATGCGAGATTCCACAGCGAGGCTGGTTCCAGAGACAACTGCACGCCCCCCCCCCAAGCAAGGCTCCCACGGTTCTGCTTCTTAACCAAAAATAACTTTAAATATTAAAACTATCCACTTACGCCAACAAATAATAAATAACACTAATACTTATCTATTATTATATGTTCAGTATTGTTCGTATATTATTGGCTTTATGCGTCGTCCGCGAGTTTCTGCGATCTTTCAGCTCCAAAAATATTCCCGTTTAACTGTTCACAGGCAGCTTGCGAATAACCCAAATTGTGAAATTCCAAACTCGAATATGACAGGGCGACTGTAGGCCTAAATATAGATTATAGATAGAGTAGATAGAGTAGTGTTTTCTGATTGGTTCCTGCTGTACAAACTGTGGTTTGATGCTGACATTCTTCACCCCCCACCCCCATATAAGTTATCTGAGTACACTCCAGTGTCGGCTCATGGTTTAAAGAGTTGGGTGACTGAATTCTCCCCTACTAAGGGTGTGGGCCTTGTGATGGACAGTCATTCAGCCTATGGTCTTACTGTACTGTACACATCCTATTCTAAGCAGTATCAACCTTCCCTTTCTGCAACAATATAATTAAAATGAATAAAAGGTGTTGCAGCAAAATCTGTTCGTAGGTTTTAGATTACAGACCCATAAAAACGTGCATAGAATCCTCCAGCTACACATCTCGTGTGTGAACGCAACCCTATCCCACCACGAAACATACCAACTTAAAATTGTAAAGCTTCTTACTGTAAATCAGGTTGAGGTAAAATGATGGGAACGAATCCTAAAGCTTTCCGTCGTGTGACCCGGTGAATGCGGGAGGCAGCGACCGAGGTCAGCTGCTCAGTGACTCTCTGTTGACTGTGTGAGTTATGGTCATCGGAAGTACAAACCATGTGGTTAGTCTAATGAGGATCGACGGAGACCTCGAGATGGGGGCTCTGAAGGACTGCCACAGCCTGTGAACAGATAGCTATTGTTACTTTTTTCGTTTCCTATAGAATCCCAGCTCCATTACACAAGCTGCCAAATTGGAAAGCGGCTCCAGGACAGAACAATCTTATCGACTGGAGCAGGGAATGCTGGGAGACATTTCAGGGGCTGCAGGAGGTGCTACCGCGTGTGTGTGCGCGCGCGCCAGCCTGTGCCAATTTATCCAAGCGCAGTCACCTTTTTTTGAACAGTCATCCATCGACGGGATCAGGCCACAGGTGGCGAAAGGCAATAATGACTGAGCAGGGCTGCAGGCGAGACGCATTCGGCTAGAGACTCCAAAAAAAAGTGGGGGGGTGGCTAAGATACGATGATCAAAGGAGACCCTCTCCTGAAGAAATGGATAGAGGTGCTACAGCATGCATCACCCTGGAGTTAGCTGTGCATTTAGAAGGGAGTCAGACACTTCTGACTCGCCCAACCGGACCTTGAACTAAGACCTTCATGGAAGGCCCACAAAGACTAGTAACAGGGCAGCCCACCACAGCCCAGTGGGTGTTGATGTGTCAGCACCTAAATATATTTCAAAGTTATACAGAGGACAGCATTCAGGAGCCAGAAAACGCGTCTGATAAACAGCGGGAACAGAGCATTTTGGACGACTTTATTTATATATTAATTTGAAAGGGCGACGAAATTTACATAACGGTTTCATCGCTACGTTGTTTTGACCTTCGCCTTTCAAAACGACATTAGATGCTAGATACCCATCAGCTTCTGTTTGTTCTATTTTCGTCGACGGGCCACCTTAAGCGCTGGTCAAGCTTTAAAACCGTCCCTTTAAACTGACAAAAATCGGGACGAATCAATAACATCTTGGTGGAAAACTGAGTGCAGGTGAACGTTTATGAAACAAAGGCTGACGCGGGGCCACGAAACGTCCGTGGTGAAAGAGGAGGCGCGAGACTTTATAGGCTAAAAATACGCTTTTTTGGAACATGAGGCACTCGTCGTTTGGTTTTGATTTACTTTAATATTTCTAGCATCGTCTACAAAGTTAAACTTTTCTGTTTTGTCAATCATTCGTCAAACTTTCAAGAAGAAAGTTTCCTTCTGTTTTTTTTCCCCCCTAATGAACTTTGAAAAGACTTTTGACTTTTTTTTTTAGAAGAAGAAAGGCAGTAATGAATTTGACAGTCTGAAGAGCCTCCAGTACTCTGCATCATCTTTAACTTTGCTTGAATGTTTAAAAATACTTGCATCTCTGCATTGGCTCAGATTCACGTCCAGAAATTACACAGCAACATGGCCTGAGTGGTCCTTAGCATTGACTGCCACAAGAAAAGCCTGATTTCTGGTACTTCTAAGACATAGTGCAATGATAACATTACTTTAGACAAAGGAAAGACTGAAAGCAGGTGAATTGTAATCCGTCTAGTCTTGTTCAAAAGGAGTAGATGGAGCAGAAGTGATAATGAGGAGCTTTCTCAGGGAGTTCGCCTGGGTCTAATCACTGTCTGATTTCAAACGTTAAGGACCAATTAAAAACGATAGGGCTCAATAAGGGATTACAACTGTAAGTGGAGATGGGTGCTTGGTACAAGAAAATCGATCATGTGTGTCTCTGTACAAGGGTTTCCAGCTGCTAAGGGAAGGGAATAAATACATGGGCTTCCAAAGGACAGGGAGCTTAGGCGTCAAAGTAAATCACTGATTAATAAAAATAGAGGGGTGAAGAGGAAGGTTCATGCTGAAAGAAAACAGAGGTTTACGCTTCGAATACATGTTTGAAAACACACAGATTTTACAGGGTTTTCTTTCCTAGCTAATGAATTATTCACTACTTAGAAAAAGTCAGCAGATAGCCATTAATGTATAAGTAGACATAAATAAATATATTAATTTCCATTTGAAGGGACTCTGGATGCTATTGTTGACTCAGGGGGAGAAATAAAATAGGTATGTCTGATGTTGCAGGCAGATCATTACATACATCACAGTTCCTGAATATGTGCCTTAGTCTCTCAGGCATATTGCTTCAATTACCAAATATCTGACAGGAGTTAAAGCCTCATCTGATTGTTCCTGAACCATATGAACTAAAGGTGCAGCAAATAAATGTTCTGGGTTCTCGCAAAAAGACTGAAATCCAGTCAGCCGTCACCTTAAATACCTGTGACATCACCGCCGCAAACGAAGCCGGATGAAAAGACAGCTTAAATGTAAACATCTCAACTTCTAATAATCGGTGTCAGACTAGGGAACCAGAGAAAGAAGCTGAGGATGAATCAGAGTGATGCCTCTCTTGACTCACTAAGGAAATTGTTTTATCTTACTTCACCGAAGGGATTTACAGAAGTGTCACAAAGGATATTGTTAAACTGAGGAAAGGCTTATGTATTCAGTGTGGATGGGAAACCTTCACTGAGGGCAAGACTATGGCAAATGTAAATTATTTCTTTATACTTTGGCAGAATATAGAACTGGTCCTCATTTACATATGCGATGTTATGCAAAAAACTTTAAGAAGCACTTAAACATACATTCACGATAAGACTATAGTTCTATAATATTCTTATACACTTATAACACTTAAAAGACTTAAATTCAATATAATGATGAACAACAGGCCAGTGCTAAACCCACATCAGTCAGACTCATAGTCTACTTTTTTGGCGACGTTTGGAGACAAACCAAAACGATATGCTAATATCTCGTCTCTTTTGGGTGGGGGCTTTCATCTGAGAAGCTGTATGATGCCGACCTGCATTGTAAAATCACTAATAGAACAAGACCAGTGCTCTTGCTCTGGCTTCAGGCTAACCTAATTTATAGAGAGTACAGTCCATACTGACAAACCTAAAAATAGACTGGTGAACTAGTCCATATGAATCGCGAAAATTTGACAGTAAAGAACTTTTTGTTGCTTTATAATAAACTAAAAGATATTAAGAAGCGTGTTCTCTTTGTTGCACTGGTTAATCAGTGTCTTGGTTTTGAGATGCATGCGCCTTAGTGTCTGGTCCAAATCTACTCCTGCCTTTTGTCCTATGCTGCCTACAACAAGATTCAGGTTCCTCAGAAGACTGTCCAGGATATGTGGTTAAAAGATGGATGGATGGATGGATGGATGGATGGATGGATGGATGGATACAAAAGATAGGGTTCCCCCATAATACATTTGGAATGCATTTAATAAAGCTTTAATCATCCATCTTCAAATTTACTGTCCTTTAATAAATCTCTTCTTACAAATACAATTTTTTATTTTAGGTAAACCTAGATCAGACTAAACAGGTCTGAGGAGTTAATATATTCATTAGATTACGTATTACATGATTATAATTTCAGAACAACTAATGCGCAATTAACCATGTGTTTCTTTATTCTGCATTGATCCTTTAGTTAATCAGACCTCAGGCTCAATGATCATACAGCCGTCGTCCAAAGGTCTGATTCTGGCTGCACCCATCCATCTCCCATGATTTCTTGAAGGCGGAAATCTTGGAAGTATTCCAGGCGATGACTGATGGCAAAGAAATCATACCATATTTTAATCTCCAAAGTCACACTAACTCACGGCTGATAGGTCATACTGGTTTTGATGATTTGTTGGTACAGTTTAATACTAAATTTAACATGATCGCCGGTGTCGGTGCTTCATGTTCCATCAGATACGTTTTAGGACTGTAATATGATTTGACGCCCACTAAGAAATTCACATAATAAAGAATACAGTATGGTAATATTATGCAGGTGGGTCTGTTCTGTGGAGACGCTGCTGTAAGATGTACATAACTGAAAATCTGCACACTTACAAGTTGGGTTTATGACCCGCCTCGATTTCATCCCTTGGTATGGGATAAAGGGCTTCATATGTCCTTGCTTCTCCAGAACCGTGGATTGCATAGGAATTCATTTTATTCACTCCTGGTGGGAAATATCTCCACGGAAGAAGAGCCTGCCCCGCCCACCTATTCCCATTTATGGAGGCATGGAATGACAAAGGCAGCCCTTGCTTAAAAAGATAAAAACAACGTTCATCAGGCACCTTAAGAGCAACGTGGGATGCAAGAGCAAAGTGTTGTACTTTAACCGACCTGGAATGCATGTCCTCTCCCAGAAAGTAATAAAATTAAATGTTGTCCATGCCTGTAAAATAAGTAAATATGCAACTGATTATCATACACACCCATCATTTTATACCTACAGGTCATCTCATGTTGTAAATGATACAGAAATATATTTTTGGTACCTTTTAATTTGTTATTAGATACTCAAAGGACTGGCTTGTTAATAATGCACCAGCACTTTAAGGAAGCTGACAAACATGTAAACACTCACGGGCAAAGTTCCACCTCCAGATATTTCTCTGTGTTGCTATTCAAGAAGAAGGACTCGACAACTAAAACAAAATAAGAAAATATATAGGCAGAATAGACATTAAGAGAACCCAACTATTAATTTCAGCCCTGTTTTATATTATGCACACGCACTTATTCCTTAATTATTTTTTGTTTAATAGTAAAGTATATTTATATGCAAATTATTCAGAAAATTAAATGCAAAATATGGTATTTATAGTTCAGCAGTGGAATGATGCAAACACACCTTCATAGTCCCAAAGCCCAGGAAATGGCTGACCAGCAACCCCTGGTGGAGATGCTGGGTCATTGAAAAAGGGGGCGGACACTTCCATTAAAAGTCCACAATCTCCCGGCGAAAACTTAATGTTTACAGGGTCGTGGTTCACGGGTAAGCTGTCCCAAGTCTGATCGATGGTGAAGTTCATCTAGAGAAATATCGAGACTGACCTCGATTTTTGCATTTCATTACTTATCTCTCACGCCAGCTGGTAGGTATGATAAGCCCACATAACGCCGCAAGGTAGCTCTCAAATTCCTCAGCTAGTAGCATTTCATCCCAGTGTTAACAAAACATGGCATTTTCCATTTTGGCACCTTGGACAACTGTCAAAATCCACTGCAATATTATTAACTTTACCTGGAATAAGGCCTTTTGACACTCGCGGTGTTTACAATTTCAACAAATTACAGGAATATTGTGGAATGTAAAGTTTTTTGCAACATATTCCATCAAAATTGTATTAAGCATGAAAACGTGGCAAAGCACAATCATAAAAAGCCATAGATATCAATTGTATGCGCGTATTTTGGCAACTGAACATTAAATGGTATGGCTTCCGTTTCTGTCACACCGTTTTAATAATAATTCTACATATGATACTTACTATAAGGCAGATGGAGAGCTATGCAGTCAGAAGGAAAGACTGATGCAAATGAACTATGAAACAGTACAATCTGTTATAAAACCGTAGCATCTGATAAAACACACTGCGATTGGACTGCCAACTTCCCACCCATAGAAATAAAACAATTAGGAGCCTTGCGCAAGTACGGAAACATATCGCCGCACCTAAGACAAAACAAACATCGTTAAGTCCAGTGAGATAGTATTCTAAATATATATGTAATAAAGTAATGTAATATTATAAATGAACACTGTGAAGTCACGATATGTTCAGCAGTACTTAGTAGCAGAGGAAGTGAAACTTCTTTTTTTCCGCACGGACTCAATATGGCGACGGACCGTGTCGCTAAGTGACGTTTTGATTGGTCAGTTCGTCCGCTTCGAACTACACGGCGCACGGACGAAAATAGGGGTGGCACAGCTGTGTGGCTAAGTGTAAGTATAACTTTATCGTGTAATTACTAATACAAAGTAAAGGAAAGGGATCACGTCTGGGCCTTTGCAGCAGTCAGTTTGGTGATTACAGACTGTTTGGAACGCTGTCATGTTTTTTAAATCGGGTACAGATTTCCCTGGAAGTTGTAGCTCGCTGAGTAAATCTCGATCGGACAGTATTAACCGACGCTGGCTACACCTAACGACCGACAGCTGTGGTTAGTTACCGAGATCGGCGCATCGCTCCCGCCGGTGTTTTGACAGTCAGACGTCACGATAACATTCTGAATCTGCGATGACTCCTAACTAATCAAAATGATTTCAAATCACCAGAAACGCCTGTCAGACTCATTGTGCTCTATTCGCATGCACAGCTTTATAGACCTGAGGTCGTTGGCTGTCTTTGATTTTTGTTTATTGGTGTAATGTACACATGAGCCTCTTGTCTGCTTTGTGCATATTTGGAATAAGTTATTCATCAGTACTGAAGTGATCATTCCTCCTTAGATCCAGATGTCAACCGACACCGGGTATCGGCGAAATCAAGGTGAGAAATTAAATCTTATCGTTCCTTTTCATTTGAGTCGTCCGTTTAATTTGGGAAGGTGGATCCAGTCAGGATCAAAGGGAAGGTGGCCTTTCCATCTGCGTCGACGTTTTTGTATGATTAGCGATCATACTATAACTATATCTATTAAGACGCTATATGTTCGTTTTATTTTTTATGTTAAAGCCCAGACGCTCAATCCTACCGTGACTCAACATGAAGATGGAGAACAATCGCAACCCACGCCAGCCCAGGTATGTACATTATCTATATTATGTATGTGGATATGATGTAGGCCTACACAATTAGGTGTTTAATTATAATGCAATGTCTTGAAGGATCAAACAGGAATGGACAATGGATCCCCTTGGCTTACAGACAGAAGGTCAGTGTTTGTGTGTGTATATAGGCTCATACTTACTATTTGCGTAATACTAAACAAAAGCATGTAAAGCGACAGATTCCGACTTGTGATAAAGTTAACATTTTTCTTTCCAGCACAATGGCCCCACTCGTAGCAGAGTATGACAGACACATGAATGACATGACTGAACAGATTCATCTCTATCAGGTACCTTTTTAAAAACTTTTCAGTTGTCATCATGAATTAAATGAAGCATTTAATGGACTTTTAACACGGGTATTGTGAATTAACAGATGGTAGCAAAGTTAATGAGCTTCGAATGGGGGGGGGGGGGGTGGGACATTTAAACTCCCCCAATGGCTTTCTCACTGTTTCTTTGTGATGTTGGGGGGTGGAATACAGAGTTGTGCCTAATTGGAATTTGCAAAACAGCACAAAATTTATTACAGTTATTTATTTCACTCCTAAGATAATGATGTTTAACAGAGCTATTAAATTTGCATAAACCTGCATATTTTCTTCTGTTTGGGGTGGGGGGTGATGGATATCTTAATTTACTGTCAATTTGAAACCTACAGGGGCAGATGGTGGCACTCAGAATGAAGCTCGACACCGTCGTGAAGGAAAATGAACGGTAGGACTTCAGTGCTGCCGTTATACTGAGTTGCCTGCTCTTTGGATATGGCGATGAGGATGACGGCCAGGGGGCGGCTTGGTGCTGCAGTGGTTAGCACTGCTGCCTCACACCTCTGAGACCAGCGTTCGAGTCTCCACCATGGCTCCATGAGTGTCGGGTTTGCCTGTTCTCCCCGTGTCATCGTGGGGTTTCCCCTGGGTACTCTGCTTCCGCCCTACAGTCCAAAAATATGCTGAGGCTGATTGGAGTTACCAGATTGCCCATAGGTGTGCATGTGTGTGTGAATATGCCCTGTATTGGGTTGTTGCCCCATCCTAGGTTGTTCCCTGCCTTGTGTCTATCGCCTCCAGGACAGGCTACAGACCCTCACGACCCTGAATCGGATAAGTGGTTTCAAGAGATGGATGAATGGATGGCAGCCATTTTGTATAAATCGTTGGCATGTTCAGCCTTTTCTACAAATACTCATCTTAATGTCAAGTCAAGTCAGATAGGTTTTTTTTTTTTTGTCATTTCAACCATATATAGAGTACACAGTGAAACAAAACATTATTCCTCCGGCACCATGGTGCAAACACAAATAGCACAAGACTACACAAATGCAGGCAGGACAGAACTATACAGAATGCAAGGAGAGCAAAGAGACAGAGGAGACAAGATAAACACAAGAGCAACAATGCAATGTTACAGGGCAAGACAACACAGTGTGGTCGACAAGAGTAGTGACAGCACAAGTGTGAGTGAATACAGTACTATGACAGATGCTGTATTCTAGCAGCAAAATTATTCAAAAAATGCAGGATAATGTAGAAGCATGTAAAGGTCACGTGAGTGGATGTGTGCTTTTGTGCGAAGGCTGTACGTGGAACTGCGAGAGTCGATAGAGAAGCAGCTACAGAGTCTCCCCATTGGGCTGGACGAGGACACCATGATGGGTGAAGAAGCCATGAAGAAGCTGCAGGAACAAATCCAGCTGTCTCTGCAGGTGTGCCGTCATCGGGGCTGCGGGTCGGGTCTAAAGCCGTTACCTTAATGTGCGTGTGCTCGTTTATGAGGAACTCAGGGCGAGTAATCAAAGCATCCATCTCTATGCAAATGGAGCTCATTTTGTGCTCTGCGGTTGAAATGTTAATGGTTGAAGTTAAAGACTGAGATAATGATGCATCCGTTATGCTTTTTGTGCTTCTGCGACATGCGATGGACCTTCTGCAGGAGAAGGATCATGCGCTGGAGCTCTGGCAGACAGCTGCCCAGGAACTGGACCGGCTGCAGCAGATGTATCAGAAGGTCGTGTCTGACTCTCAGCTTCATGCGGCTGAACGACAGACCATGAAGGTGTGATCCTCAGTCGCTGCATGGATCCGCACAAGCAGCGAAACATTTACTGCAGGGTTTCTCAATGCGGTCCGCTCTGTTTGTGGGTGTGCTTTCCTGTTGCATCCACAAGGGGGCGATGTTTTGCAGAAAAAGATGGAACAACTTTGACAAAAAATTTAAAACGGGCATAAATTGCCATCTGTTGTTACGATCCAGGAAGTCAGATGTCATTGTCTTCAGTGAGATCGGCTCGGTTTAAAAAAATAATGTCCTGTATTTATGTTACAGAATGAGCTGACGCAATTCCAACAAGCTGCTCGGCAACTAAAAGAGGCCAATCAGATGCTAGAGACGGTAAGGCCTGAATGTACCAAACGCCACCAGCTTCATCTGGATTTCAGATTAAACACTGTGCAGGGATTTCCTGCTGCTCGGTACCTTGCTGGTCACAGACTTACTGCTCACCTCCGTTCAGAGAGCACATTAGACTGACGGTAATGAGTCTAAGGCAGGACGCTCTTTCTGTTGTGTAATAGTCCTCCAGCTCCCATAATCCCTCTCTGTTCATTCTCTTTCACGCGCTTAGCACACTAGCATATCCTTCCATTCGTCCATCGTTCTCTTGCCCCTCCACCTAGAGGTGTGACACAAAGGAGGAGGGGGTGTTGAGAGAGTAATATAATATCTTTCTACTGCATTTTTAATGGGGCTGGGCTTTGTTAGTTTTCATCACCCCCCGCCTGACTTTTCCTTGCAAAGGATTATAGGTTTTGTGCTGCTGAACTGTCACTGTCAAACACCCTCCCCACCCCCCCCGGCTCTGCTTTCCCACACACAGACCAACCAGCAGTTTCTGGAGACTGTCACGGAGCAGAACTCCGAGGTGGAGAATCTACGCAGCCAGCT
>JAODLC010000054.1:7313654-7331276 GCA_026781145.1 Hippopotamyrus pictus | reverse complement strand
AAAGACCAGATAGTGTCAGCTTGACACAGTCGGTGATGTCAGGTGGGACTACACTGCGTGTATCCGGAATAGCTGAACTGTTGATCGGTACCTCAAAGACCAGGCGTGTGGCCGACAGCTCCACAAGCGCTGACTCTTCCTCTCCCTGCAGACGTACAAGAAGAAGACAGAAACTGCCAAGAAGGAGTATCTCAAACAGCTGGCAGCATACAGAGCAAGCCTGGTTTCTCAGGTAACCATGCAGATACCTGTGACCTGTGAGCTACCCGTCATAGCTGACTGTCGCAGAGGAGTTTCCGTAGATGTGGCAAGTGATGGATTTTACTGGGTATATAAATCTCGCCGAGGTGATAACGAATTGCTGGCACAGATGCGCTCTCTGATATTGGTGGAGAAGAAGTCTGTAGCCTGGCAAGAAGAATTCAGGACACCAGGCTGCTCTCAGCCCCTTACAGCAAGGCAGTAGATACACGTGGTTGACATATTAGAGGAGAACAATTAAGTCATTAAGTCTGCTGTAAATCCTGCACAGTATTAGGTGTTGATCATCACATACTAGGCTTTCCCCAAGACCTTCATTAGTGACACTGATCAGCAGTTGGTTCTTTCAGGTTAAATGGCAGTTGGGTGTGGCACAGGTAGCCCAGATACGGGTGAACAGGTATTTAGCCTGGGTATGGGTGAACAGGTATTTAGCCCAGGTACAGGCGAACAGGTATTTTTCTCTTTGTCTCCTTCTCCAGAGTTATGCAGAGCAAGTGGAGGTGAAGTTGAGCCCATCTGCCCATTTGATCAGCCCCAGACCTTCACCCCCAAGCCCCTATCTGGGACAGGCCTACCTGCAGCAGGCCAGGCTGGGCTCCCACTTTGCGCCAATGGCCCCCACCTTGGCCCCTCATGGTGTCGCTGCCTCGCCCCCACCCCAGCATCAGCCTATCGGAATGCACTCCTCCTTCATGCCACAGGTGAGCGTCTTTGTGAGGGTCCAATCGCATGAGCAGCTACTGGTCAGCTGACAGGCGTAGGGGTGCCTAGAGCCTATACCAGGCAGAATTTGAATCCTCAGTCCTGGAGGTGTGAGGCAAAAGTGACACCCACCGAGCCACCAGGTTCATATTTAGCTTCCCATAGTTCCCCTTGTCCTGCAGCATCTTTCATCAGAGAGGATGTGATGTTTAGCTATAATTTTACCACTTGTGGGTACCCCACGGTGGGGTAAAAACACTCTGGTGTATTCTTAAAAACCAGTGTTTTCCAACCCGGTCCTCGGGGATCCAAAGACGGTCCACATGTTTGCTCCCTCCCAGGAAGCAAAAATGTGTACTGTTTGGCAGGGAGCTGGGAGGAAGCAAAGACGTGAACTGTCTGTGAGGTTCCAGAGGACCGGGTTGGGAAGCCACTGTTGTAGACAGAGGAAGCCTCACAAAGATGCAGATATCATCTTTGTAATGGTATGAGGCAGGGAAACCCTGCGACACGCCACCTGCCACAGGGATCTTCCCCGTGGGCTCCCGGCAGACACCAAAACGCGTTGCCAAAAGCCCTCGCACCGAAATATCAGCCACATCACATTTGCTTCTCCTCTATAACCTAATTTTAAGAGCCGAAAGTGAAATTGAAACTCTGTTCTTCATGCATTTTTTTGAGCATGCTGATGAGCTGTTTTCCCCCACATTTTTGTTCTGGTAGAGCTTACATCGCACGACATATCTCAGCCGAATGTGCGGCTTTTCTTTAGATTATCAGCAGTTGCCACTGGCCTTGGACAGAAGTGCGACTTTGCCTGCTAAGAGAGAGGTGGAGATTGGAAAAGGCTGTAGATGGCCCCCATAATCTAACAGCTCTGTCTCAGGCCATCGCTGCTTTCTGGCACCCTGGGTAGACGCTGTCCTCTATGCCCGGCAGGGTTTCCCCATGCAGACGGAATTCCAGAGCGCCATAAATTCCACGGCGTCAACTCTGACGGCGCAAATGGACCTCGCCCACGGCGGCTGCAGGAATCCTATGGGCCCGGGACTCGACTGGGCCGGATCCTACTGCAGTGCTGGATCTGAGCCACTACCAACGTATGACAGTGCTAATATCAGTACATTTACATTGTGCTAATATCAGTACATTTACATTGTGCTAATATCAGTACATTTACATTTATTTTTACTTAGCAGGTACTTTTTTCTGAGGAAAATTGCCCATTAGTGTGGTAAATAACGCATTAATAGTTCATGGGATATAACAAATCAGGTATATACAGTGGTACCTCGGTTCTCGAACTTAGTCCGTTCCAGACTCCGGATCGAATCCTAAAAAGTTCGAGTTCTGATCGAATTTTTCCCATAAGAAATAATGGAAAACCAATTAATTCAGGTGGCCAATCAAGCGTCGTTTCGGTCTCCCTGAAGGTGTAAATTAGGGGCGGGGCTAACTGAGTTATATTGAAGGTGAGTCCAGCTCAGTACTCAGTGTGCTTCAAGCTCTGATTTGGATTCAAAACACTGATGCTCGCATACAAAGCCACAAATGATCTGGCACCATCCTACCTAAAAGACCTCATCACACCCCGCACGGCACCACGATCTCTCCGATCCTCCAGTACTGCTCGACTGGTCCCACCACCCCTCAAGGCACAAGGAAGACACACCTCTCGGCTCTTCTCTGTTCTGGCACCAAGTTGGTGGAATGAACTCTCCCTGGACGTCCGAACAGCTGAGTCACTGAATGTCTTCAAACGATGACTTAAAACACACCTTTTCTGAATTAGCACTTCTGGTATTATACTCAGGTTTTCCTTTAAAAAAAAAAAAAAAAACACACTCTCCCAACAGAGTATTAGATCGATGGTATTCATAGCCTTGGTTTTCTTGAGCTAGTATCGGGAAAAGTTCATTGTAGAGTCTTAAAGCACTTATGTAAGTCGCTCTGGCTAAGGGCATCTGCCAAATGCTGTAAATGTAAATGATAATCATATTGGTGTAAAACCATATTATGTCTGTCAGAGTGCGTCAGCTTCGGCATTCCAAAACCTCTAAGGTCAAAGGTCACCCCAGTAACCATCCAATAACCCTGTGTGTTTTTTTGACTCGACCACTACCCCCCCTTGAACGGCCAATCAGTACTTCATTGGCTTTTTAAAGCCAAATAAATACATTTCACTACCAAATCACTAAATTTAACAAATACACGGAACGGCTGAGGAGCCCCTGAGGAGAGGTTTGGGAACTGAAGCGGTGTTCGTCTAGCCATCCAACTATCAGAACGGAGGAAATTCCTGTTAGTTTTCATAGTTACTCATAATTTTTCATATCTTCTCATGTTAAATTGTCTTTATTTGAGCACATAGATCTTTACTGCTCAGATGAATCGTTTAACACATTTCCTTTTGCACAGTGCTGTATGTGCAGGAGTGAAGTGTTAACCCATTCAGGGGAGACATGACCACACGGGACCTTGTTGCTTTTAAAACATAAATCCTGTTTCTTCAAACTACTTCTTGACCTGAGGCCTCGATAATAACCTAGTACGGGATTTGTGCAATTTCAATAATTATTTTTTTACTAGAAAAAAGACGCAGATAACTTCCAGGTTTTACAGTCTCCCTGTCAAAAACCAGAGGGCTCGTAACACGGTGTAATGTACCGGGGAGTAACTCGACTTTACTGAATGTCTTTGGCACATTGACCACAGAGCTGAGCTGCTGCGACAGAAGCAGCATTCGAAGGACCTGGAGGCCCAGCTGGAAGGCGATCATGAAAAGATGGCGGAGGTAAGGTTTCCCCGGCTGACAAACCCATTTCCATTCCTCAGCCAGCCCTCTTTATGACGTCATCTATACATCAGTTACATCATGAGATCTGATTAACTATGAAAGTAATCAAGGCCAAGTGCATATAGATAAACTGTGCAGATTTTGAAGTACTTGAAGTATTTCTGAAGTATGAGTCATGTAATACAAAATGTGATGTATAAATTTTCTACATTTGTTGAGGAACATTGAAGAGCTCTGCCCCAATAAGGATATGCTCTATCCGTCTATTCATCTTCTAACCACGTACCAGTTCATGACTGTTCTAGGAGTCTCCCTCAGGTCTGATGCAGGGAAAGACCCCTAAGAGGAGGCAGGACACAGACACACACGGTCACACCCCATTTCACTTAAACGCATGTCTACACTACAGGAGGAAACTGATCTAAAGACGTCAGGGACTACATGCGTTTTGCTGAAAATGTGCCTTGACTACAGCCAGACGCATCGCGAGCCTGGTGCAGGAAGCCCCAATAGAATCCGAATGAGCCCTGAATGATTTGTTTAGCTTAAATACTTTAACAACCATACTCTGCTTGAGAGCCCTCAGATAGTTTACATCTCTGGGATAAACCCCGGATGTCTTTAAATCCCAGCAACGGCCCCGACTACAGTGCAGCAGTGGGATTTCATTACACGTGTCTGCTGTCATTTAAGTATGAAAGACAAATGGCGGAGTATCAAGAGAAGATCAGCAGACTCCAAAGTCGTCTGACTCACGCCGAGCAAAAGGCATCAACAGTATCACAGCAGGTACTGCGACCCTCTGAGTAGGGTGTTAGCGGGTCATTTATCCTACTATATAAAGTTCATCCGGTTTAGTTTATCGTTGATTTACCCAGCTTGGCCTAGCATTCATTGCGTATTTGACTGGGATACTTAATATGAAGGTGAACGTGATTGTCACTGTTGACATTGTTGAAACGTGTCCTCTCTATTAAACCCATATGTGACATAGCAATGGACAGCCATTATTTAGCACCCAGGGAGCAGTGCTGGGTGGGGGGGGAGGTGTTTCTCCATCAAGTGTGTGGCAGGTCTGTGTTTTGGTCAACAAAAAGAGGAGAATTAAGAAGACTAATGAGAGGACTGAAAACTTTATTGTCTTGAACAGTAGGGATCAAACAAGGAGAACTTCGGAGATTATTGACCGCAACTAAAAGATTCTGAACCAGAATTCTTCTCTCTCCCTCCAGCTCAGCATTGTCGCGTCGCAAAGAAGCAAAGCAGCCTCTTTAATTGATCTGGGAACGGGATAAAATGTGCCAAGTTCCAGGAACCATCTCTGTGATCCATGAAATGTTATTTTTTTACTGTAATATATGTAATAAAAAAAAATCCACTCAGTGCTTGACTGACTCACATTGTTAAAATCACCAGTGTGCACATTTTTATTCTTCACCTCTTCTTTCTCAATACAATGTCCTGATTTGTGTATGTGCTGTGTATGTACACTTGGCAATCAAACATCTCGATCACCAGTCAATCTGACTAATAAATATAATGACAGTGCAGTTCTAGTTCCACCGGTCTTCGAATGAAATAACGCCTCATACAGAAATCGGCCCTGAACATCCTAAGATGTTAAGTCTTCACTCCATGGACACCTGAACATTGTCTGGTTTACTCTGCTGCTGTTGATCGTACTTTCTTGCTGCATAAATCAAAACAAAGAAAGTGGAGGTTCATTACAATTAAATAATCATTATTAAATTCCATCTATAAGAACACGAATACATACGAAGTGTTCGTTAAAAATGCGCGTTTTGTACAGTACGAAGGACAGTAACAGTTGGAGATAATCGCGTCTCTGTAAACACTGAAATAACCGTTGGTTTAATAGGTATATTCAGTTGAAACGAGTGGAATAAAATTGCAAAGGTACCTGATGATAAAGCACTATAAGTCTGCTAACACATGGGTCATAATCGTCTAAGTAGAAGCCGAATCCGCCAGCCTACTCACCAATGGAGTACATTTCTAACTGCTGGCGTAAGCGCACTTTCTGCAGGCTGTCGTAGAAGTTGGGCTCCGGTGTGGAGCCCACGGTTGGAGGCAAAGTGAAAATCCGCATTATCTTCCTCTTGTTTCTGCAAAACACGAGCGAGGCAGATACAGGAGGTGACTTGACTCGACCACCACCCCACCTCCTATGTCTAATCAATACCTCACTGACATTTAAAAACTAAATTAATTAATCAAGCTCAACGTGAAATTTAATAAATACATGGAATGGCCGGGGTGCCCCTGAGTAGACGTTTGGGAATTGAACGCCCAGTGCAAAACGCAAATGCAGCCAAGAACCAAATGGACGCCCCGGTACTCACTTTCTGGCGTACATCAGCAAACCAATGCTAACCAGGATCACTAAGAGATACACATTAGTTGCTTCATTCCAGGCTTCGTGCACAGAATAATCGATCGTTTCGTCGTCAGCCATCACGCCGTAGCCTCCCATCGCTACCATACGACGTTTAATATGTCGACTATGGAATTACAAGTGTGTGTAAACAAAAGCAGATTCTGTTCCGGATTGACAAAGAGCAGCGACAATTAAAGAGAGCAAGCGGTGAGCGAAAGGTGACGTGAAAACTCGTTATTGCCCCCTAAAGGAGAGGAGGTGAACAACGCAATTTCATGGTCCATATTAATAATGGAAATAGTACTCCGAAAGAAAATGTGGTTTAATGCAAGGTTTTAAACAAGAACTCCACATTAGAAGATCTCTTTGGTGATATTAGGTTGTTTGGCATTCATGATCTGAATTTCTATATAGCGTTTGTATATATAGCCCTGATTTCCACACACCTCCCTCGCGCCTGGTTATTGCATGGTCACTGCGTGTTTCAACTAGCAGTACTGCGGATATACACAAATCATAGAATTTCACCCTAAACGTACGTAGCCCTAATGCAGATTACATATAAAACGAGTTATATAATCTAAAACAAAGATGACTATAATTACAGCCTAATTTAAAGGACTTGGTCTCTGCAGAGACCTGCCCAAAGCTGGACGATTGCTCACTGTTGTGCGACGATCGACATGCGCTGAGATAGTGATAGATAAGATAGATAACCCTAAGCCTACTTAGATGTTATAATATCAGAGCCCAGCTTTTTTCACAATTCCACAATGTGTGAATAACACTTGTACTTATTCCACATGTCAGCACTTTTAAAAGAGTTGTGTTTCCTTGGGCAACAGACCAGACGTAAATCTTGACATTGCGGGGTTTGATAATTATAAACCTACTTTCAATGTACATTTGGAAATACAGTCATATCTGTAAATAAACGAATATATATAACCTCTCTACCTCTATTCATAATATGATTATTTTTCATTGCTGTGTTGGTCATAATACAGAATATAACTCAGTAATTCCTTGTCTTGTTCAGTTAAGGAAACTTAATTATCAAGTACTCGTCCTATATAGTTTGACCGCATCCCCGTTGCTAGGTAACCATAAACATGCCGATTTGTTTCACTTTGTTAGCTATACCGGACTACTGGTGTACTGACTCTTAACTGGTTGCATCTTCTGACAATTATACTATTATAATTAATAGATATAACCTATAGGTGTCGTGGAATAAACTCTTATGTCCTGTAAGTATGAAGTCACGAGGATCCACGTAGAAGTATTATTGAAACAGTTGACATGCAGTAATACTTATCGTTGGATAATATGTTTAAAAATAACTAAAATATTTAATCCACAAACAATATAAATAAAACACGTAAGGCACAGTGCCGGGTAACTCGTTAAATATTCATTTAGTTTTCACTGTAAACCAGGTGTCTAGAGTGCCGTCTGTATAATGAGCTGTATATGTTTACTTATACTTATTTAACTTATTTTCTACATCTGCTAGACCTGTATTCTACCATATATTTATCTATTTTAATTACCGATCGTGGCTGGCGTGAACTAAAACGTGCTGTTAACTTATCGTATCTAATGACAGTTAGTGGGATTGATGGTGATATATTGCTGCAGTAAATGAAACGTTTACTCTCTTTCCGGTGGTAGTCAGCTATCCTGACTCCTGCCACTTTGCTACATATCTATTGCAAGCTGTTTATCCGATGACTCTAGTGGATGGGTGAACTGATTAATGAGGAAACTTTCTTACAGTAGCAGAATTAGCTTTGTTACTATAAGCCGAATCAATTAAGTTCCTTGTTGTAGCTACTGTTAAATAGGCCTACCTTTAAATAGCTCGTTACCAGGGTTGCCAACTCATCTGGGTAACACTCACCTTTTCAGACTCACGCTCATGCAATAAATCTTATGGCAAATCTACATTATTTCATTACAAACCTAAAACCTAATATTATCTACATTAAAACCATTGGGGTAGTTTGCAAACCCTACAAACTATTCACAAACTGTTACATACTTGTAAATTTGCGTGCAGACTTGACTCGATTTAAAAAAAAAAAAAAAAAAAACCTGCCAGCTGAACAAAGTTGGCAACCCTGACTTATGCAAATAGGTAGCTAAATACATGTTTTAATTTTTATTTGTATCATTATCAAAATGTTCAGTGGCACAATGGAGCGACAGCAGGGGCTGCCAGTGCTGCCGGGTCAGGTCGATCCCGACATGCTCCTAGCTAGGCTAATTTCTGTAGCACCAACGCGGCCCTATCGCAACCCAGAGGCCCTTGTCTTTCCCGGCACCACCAAGGCCTTGGAGCGCAGGAGAGCAAGAGAGAATCCGGTTGAGCTGGAGATGCTGGTGTGTGTACCTGCAAGTCTTCGTCCGGCTCCGAACCTGTTCTCGTGCTTTGGGGGCTCATTCTCGCAGCGCTTAAGTGTAACGTGTGGTTCGTTTCAGCCTGTTCTAAGGAAGTACCAGGAGCGTAAGAAGCTAACATGCTCAAATGAAACGGAAGTGGGAACGCGTTCCGCATCCACAGAAAGGTCATCGCCCTCAGTGCACCTTCCCAGACTCTCGGGACTAGAGACGCAGAAGCCGGTTAGTCATTCGGTCACCGTCACCATCGCCAAGTCACCCGCCTGTCCTGTAGTGAGCCCATGAGTTATGTTGACTTACGTTACTATGGTTTCCAGGGTCAGCTGTCCCAAAGTAAGAGCTACTCCCCATCTCCTCCCAAAAAGCTTCGGTCCCATGCAGACACCTCAGCTTCGCCACTGTACCACACGCCGACTCCTCCTCAGTCCCACCCGCTGCAGTTCAGATCAGTAAAGGAGGTGATCCGTGCAAAAATTGATGAACCCCTTGACATCATTCAGACCATCCGCCACAACCCTCATCTGGGAGTCCTCTACTTAGTTCCAGCTGTACCCAAGTCCTCCATCGATTATGACCCGTACAACCTCAAGTAAGGTCCATTTTGAGAAGTTTAATTCCAAATTTGCCATAGGTTTTTTTATTATGCGTCGTATGTTTTTTTTTTTTGTGATTAATTCCTTTGAATTGAAATACTAGGTTCATGTGCCCATTCAGCAATATTTTGTGTGTAAAGCGTGTCAGCTATCATATCAATCACTACCTTTTGGACAGGGTTGTGGAATATGTCAGAAGGAAGAGTCCGGACTTCTTCACCATCAGCCCAGCAGGCGTGACGAGCTGGAATAAGGGGGAAGATGCGTTTGTGCCGCTGAATCGGTGGGAATACGAATGCCGTTGCTACCGGAAGCTGTTGCGCATCCCCACGTTCTCTCTCTTCCGCAAGTGGAAGGCGTTCCGGGTGTGGAGGACCAATGTACGCTCCAAGAGCATGAAGAGGCACAGGTCCTCGCTGCAAAAGCACCTCTTCATCGCCAACGAGGTCAGCGTGCTTATTGGCTAGCAGATATCCACTGGGCTCTGGGAAACTTTGCAGTCATGAAGGGAATCTTATTCATCATAAAAAATATATAAATCATGCAGATTCGAATCACCGATCCATGGAGCGGGGACAAGGCAGGGGAACCCCCTGGATGAAATATCAGTTCACATACATGCATTAAAACATGCATTAAAAATTAAGATAAACCATATGACATGGGACGGATATACATACATATTCCACACACCAAATGTAGAGCCAGGATTCTCACCTGCTACCCTGGACCCACTGTGCTTTGCTGGATGGAAGTCAGTCATTAATATTTTATAAAACCCAACTTTATAAAATGTAACTTAGATAAGCTTTTCAGAAGAGCAATATACTGACCAGTGAGCATCTTCCATCACTGTCCGCAGTCACTGCGTCCTGCACTCATTGATATTTGGGAGATGTGTTACCGCATTAGTACCATGAACCTATGCTGCCTGGAGGAGGACCACACTTATACCCTCAAGGAGTTCCAGGGTGCCCAGTACCAACAGCTGAAGGAGGTATGGCTTCAATCTATCGAACTGTACGTGTATTTTATTTAATGTCTGAAGTTTGGGGGAAAAAAAAACCTGTTGAAATTGAGATGGAGTATATTGCTGTGAGGTCAGTTTGGTGCTCTGTGCTTTTTGCAGGTATCTTCTCGCCTGGAGGAATTCAGGGAGCTGGTGAAGGAGGTGACCAGGAGCGCATGCTGCACGGCGCTGCTGGAGGCTGGATACATCCCCGGTAATTACCTGGGCAGCTCCCAGGCTGCAGGTGCGGAGAATCGACAGCACTGGGAGCAATTCGCCTCAACTTTCAGGCCTCCATTCTCAAGCAGGGGCAGAGGCAGGGAGACTGATTGTTATTGTAAAACAAGAAAACCTGCTGTACAATTCCTCTGTGCCTCTTAACTGCAGGGGAGCAAGTTCTGGCCGGACAGACGATGTCTAAGATGGAGATTCTTTCGGAGCCACTAGATATTCCTTGTTTTCATCAGGTCATGAAGAGATCCCACTGTAGACGTCTCACATGGTTTGTTTTCATGTAATTTCTTTAAATGGGGCCATATATTTTTAAAAGCCTTCCATCTACCTTTCAGAGGAGTGCTTTGTGGTCTTACCCTCGCTTGAAGTAGTGTTCATACTGTTGATGGTGACCAACTGTTCAGTTTTATCAGACTCGTGGACTACCTAATTCTGGACACCTTGTACATACTGGTGGTGAATTCTGTGACCTCGTTGCTGAGCTTCCTGAAGGAACACATCGACAGTACTCCCTCTGAGGATGTCATCCAGAGCTGGTGTCTCTCTGAACCCGAAGAGGACACCAAGAAGGTAGTAACATTTTTGGCGATGCAGTCCTGCTAGGCAGGTTTACTCAAAAAATTCTAATTTAACTCATTAATAGTATTACAGTATTATCTTTGTAGGGAAGCAATGTACTAGAAACATTCATTTGAAAGGACCAATTGTAACTTGTGTTTTAGAGCAAATTCCCAACCTCAGTGATAAAACTTGTTCAGATTAGGAATTATACTTCAGCATGTTTTAGCATTTAGGGTTAATTATTTGAAAAACATTTAATTTGCTTTGCAATGTAACTTAATTTGTATGCTATCTGAATTCAAGGCTGCATATGTGGGTGAAGTATTTTGTCCCTTCATTTCTCAGTTACTGTGTTAAACACCTCTCACTTCTTGCTGATGACTACAGGGCAGTGTCGTGGACAAGACGGCTACACCCACACCAATGTTCACATCAGAGGTGCTGCTAGATACCCAGTGTTTGTCCTTCAAGCCTTCCCTAGAAGACTTCCTGGTTAGTAGGGATGATCTGCAGTTGTCATGTCTGTAAGGGCTGTCTAGTATAGTTTTCACTGTGAGACCCTGATGTACGACTTTGGCATGGATGGCAGGACAGCATTGGGGAGATCATCAAGCGTTTTCAGGAGACCGTGCTCTCGGTGGATACCCTGCTCTTCGACTCCCACTTCGATACCTTCACAGAGTCATTACGGAGTAGCGAGGTAGCCGTGTGCTTGTGCTGCCATTTTCATTCAGATGTTTCATTACTCTAATGCGTATTGAGTGTTGCTTCAGGATGTCGTGATTTTAGAACCACCTCACTGAGACCATGATGTTACAGGAGGTGGATGATGAGATATCCGAGGACAGCCACAATTTGGAGATGATGTTCAGAGATGAGAACCTTCTGCAAACGCTTATTGAGAATATAAAGGTGACTATTAGAAATGTGAGAATTGTTGCTACAGTGGGCTTATGTTCAAATGAATGTTAGTGCAAGGCCTCGTCAAAGATATTGTCATTGTATACTGTAGTGTAGTATTTAATGGTATAGTTGCAATAACTAACCATAATCTTATGGACGACTTGTACTCATGAACAGACAAAAAGCCTGTGAAATACGATGATTCGTAATAACAAACGTACACGCTACTTTGTGAAGCCTGCGAATAAACTGCACGACTTCAGCAGTTCGTCTCTCTAGCTACAATAAAGTATGTAACTGTATGTAGTTACCTTTACTATTACTGCATAATACAATAATTATCATGATTATCATGTATTATTTTGCTACCTACAAATTTGACTTAAAGATAGACTTACGGAACACCTCTCGTCTGTAACCCTGGGACGGCCTGTAATGACTTTGGATGACTGCTTGGCTTGAATCAGCTGGCCGTCATCCAGGTTGATAAATTCGCGCTGTTGTCTGGAGGATGCTGATGGTATGCATCTCTGTATTCCCACGTCTTACCAGCAAGCTCTGCAGTTTTCCTTCAGCGCAGCAAACGTGTACGCTCACACCTTGAAACGATTCCACCTCTTCTTCAAGGACAACATGGGTTTGGACCTAGACATTCTCAAGAAGCAAGACCATGGTATTACCACCCATTTTGTGGGTTTTTTTCCCCAAATATGTATGAAAATATATGAATGGAGAAAAAGATACTTAACGTTCCCATCCATTGAGCATTTGCTCATGTGCCTGTAATTCCTTTAAGTTTCTAAATAGTTCTGTCATACTTACTAATATGTTAATGGCACAGGAGTAGTACTTACTAATATGTTAATGGCACAGGAGTAGACTTCTTCAGGGATAATCTAGAGAAGTACCACAAGCAGCACAAGGAGGCTCTAGCCATTAAACAGAAGACATATCTGGGACTGCTCCTTGTGGATACCACCCAATTCCGGGCAAAGCTGATTCCATCTCCCCTGCGTTGCTTAGAGGTAAGATGCTATAAGCACAAAGACAGACAGATGGCATCTGATGCATTATAATACTGTAGCTTAAGAGTGAGATTTCTTTAATTCCGCCACCATTCAGGGCGGCTTCTTTAAACAGCAGTCGCAGGCTGTAGGGAGTACAGAGTCTTCCAGCACCACAGACAGGATGGCACTTCGGTGCGGTGTCAAGATTCAGAGAACAGAAAAGAGGAATTTATTCCTTTGTAGCTGCAAATAGTTCTGGAACAGAAATGGTTTTAATCTCTGGTGGGTTGTATACATATTTAAGATGTACTCTTTTCACATATTTGCCCAATCTCAAGTCACACATTTCAATGCCAGCCAGTTTTGGGGGTGCTTCTTACTGTATGTCTATGTACACATTGAGAAATATATTTTAAAAATGTAGTACCCTTACAAGAGCAAGATGTCATAATGCATTTACAGTGCAAGCATCCTTGGATGGACACTGTTCACACAAAATTACCCCCATCGCATCTTTGAGTATCCATATGAGTGTGGATGTATGCAGGAAATGTTAGCTTGTAGCATGATTAGCTTGTATCACTGTAAGGTCACTGTGTAAGTCCATCTCCTTTTTCCAGGCCATCAACGACATGTTACCCATTTTGGCAAAGAATAAGATGGACGCCATTATGGCTGAGCTCCAGGACGCCCAGTTTAAGTTGGAATTTCTGCCCACATCAACTGCTGAATTTGTCGAATCCTTGACATTCCTAGATGAGATTCAAGCGAGGGTGAGGATTGCTCTCACCTCTGTTTATTCTTCGAGTTACAGATGTTCACTGTTTAAATTTTAATGTGCTGTTTCCCACCATTAGATCGACGTGTTGGATGTAGAGGCAGAGACAGTGTGCCAGATGTACACACTGATTGAGCAGTACTCTGTGCCGACTCCGCCTGAAGACTTTGCTATGTACTCTACCCTGAAACCTTCCATCACCAACGTGCGCAATACCATGGACAAGGCTGATGGCGAGAGAGACATGAACATTGAGAAGTTCTGTCAACATCTGCAGCGTGACAGTGATGACCTTAACAGAGAGGTCAGGAGGCTCAAGCAGCAGGCTCAGGTGATGTATATCCATCTTAAAACATGCTTCAATGCAGAACTGTATATACCAATCCTATCTTATCGTTTTGGCTTGAGGGAGTTTTACATACACAAAAATGTTCTGAGGGCAGAACGAAAAATGACTGGCTCAGAGAGTTAACCAATCAGATTGTACAGGAGGTGGGTCCAAGCAACTACAGGAGGCAGGACTAAGACATCTGATTGGTTGGCTACAGATCTACCTCCTGTACAATCTGATTGGTTCAGAGAGCGAACCAATCATTTTTCATTCTGTCCTCTGAACATTTTTGTGTAAAACTCCCACGAGCCAAAACTTTACAGCGATATGTGCACCTTTTTACATCCATAGAACTAAACAGATCGAATAGATTGAATTGGAACGTATTAAGCGGCATGTTTGCTAATACTATAGTTTTAATTCACACCACGTACTGTTCCAGGAACAGCAAACACTGGACATTACTGCTGAGAGGTCAGTGGTGAAGGAGCTACTGGAGGAGATTCACAGAACCATCGAGGATCTGCAAACTCAAGCCTTCCAGTATAATAAGTACCAGAAGAATTTCAAGGTGAAACATACCTTCCTATTTATCACTGACTTTGACCTGACAGCTCACGTTGCACCTACAATTTTACGGATTCGCAGACTCTGAAGCAGGGGTGGGTGCGACTCTCTTGCAGGTGGAGGTTACAAAGTACGAGGCTCTGGAGGAGCTCAGCGCAGAGGTTAAGTTGAGGAGGCTGCTTTGGGCATCTCTGGAGGAATGGGAGGTCCTACAAGCTCGCTGGATGGAGGTAAGAGGAGCAGAGCCAAGTCTACACACTGTAGGTGTAAATATTTGTCGGACAAGTTGTATTTTCAGTTGTCTTTGAAGTTCTTTGCAAAGAAATGTTTATTTATTTAGGTTGGTCCAGCACCTAGAATGGTAATGGTGATCAGATCCTTATGGTAGCCTTATTTGTTTTCCTCATGTTCTCTCCAGTGCAAGTTTGAGGAATTGGACTCTGAAGAGCTGAGTGTTCAAGTCACAAAATACAGCAAAATCGTGATGCAACTGGAGAAGGGTCTCCCACCCAATAATGTGGTGTCCAGGCTGAAGGATCACGTGGATAGCATGAGGGAAAAGGTAGATTTGAGGACATCTTAGCAGAACACCTTAATTGCATGGGACTTCTGCTTCATCTCCATTTCACCAGATCTCATTGTCTTTTATAAGATTGACAGGAGAATATCCCTTTCACAGTGATTATTAATTATGGGTGATAGTGAAGTTTTGGAAACTCAACTCTTATGTCCAGATTTTGATACAGATTCAGTGGTATGTATAATGTTAAAGTCATGGTCCTTCAAACACTGTTCAAAAATGGGTTATGCTTTATTTTAACTGCACCTTCATAATGTCTTTATAATGCATTTAAAAGAACATTCATAAGCGGCGTGTAAGTATATCTTAACATCTCAACGTACATTTACAGCTTTAATATACATTAATAGAAGCATTATACGATGATACGACTATGTCTGTTATTAATATATAATGTTTGTTAATGTGTATTAAAGCTGTTAAGGTATGTTATGATGTTAAGGTATACTTACACGCTGTTTATGAATGCATTATGAATGTTCTGTGAATGCATAATGATTGCTGATGTATTATGTAGGTGCAGTTAATGTAAAGCGTCACCCAAAAATGTTTGCATAACGCAAAGATGGAGGACCCATTGGTTCACATGAACTCACCCCCCCTGTTTTCAGCTCCCAGTTGTCACTAACCTGAGGAACCCATACCTCAAAGCACGACACTGGGACATGCTGGAGCAGATTGTGGGCAGCAGTTTAGTTGCTGAGCCACTCACACTGGCCATCTTGGAGGACCTTGGGATCTTTGGCTTTGACTCCAGGATCCAGGAGGTGACAGAAATGCGCTGTACTTGTATGCTATCTGAATTTACGTTGTAAATTCTCTCTGTTCAACAGGCAGAACTCGGTTGACTTATAAAATATCATTTCCAGGTGTCAGGGCAAGCCTCAGGTGAAGCCTCCCTGGAGACGGTTCTCAGAAAGGTGCGGAGATATTCATTCATAGTGTGTATTTACGGTTTTTAAACCTCTTATCCTGGGACCTGTATGACAAAAGTCGTATTTCTCGCTTAGCCGGATAACTTATGGGATTTAAGGTTCCCTAGTTTAAATGGACTTATCCAGCTAAGCAAAGAATCCGACTTCGTGACACAGGCCCCTGGTCAGAAGCCGTCACGCCGCCCTCCTTTATGTTTGCTCGCATTAAATGTTACCGTTTCACTCTAATATTAACATGTTTACATCCATCACATGCATATCAGGTGGAACACTGCTGGAAGAGCACAGAGTTTGTGCTGCTCACTCATCGGGAGTCCAAAGACGTGTTTATTCTTGGAGGGACGGATGACATTCAGGTCAGGAAATAACAGCGGCCTCCTTTTTCTTCTGGGGACTAAGGGTCGGCCTTGTAGACCGCTTCTCACGTCCACTGTGTTTAGGTTCTGCTGGACGACAGTGTCATCAATCTAGCGGCCGTGACGTCCTCTCGCTATGTGGGCCCGATCAAGGCCAAGGTGGACGAGTGGCAGACACAGCTGGCCCTGTTCAGGCAGACTCTGGTGAGGCCGGGACGTTATGAAATAGCTCAAATTATTATCAGGATGTGTAATCTAGTTTTTCCAAGCATTGTTTAGTCAGCAGAAAGTGCAATAACTTTGCATTAATGACTGGATTCTTAAAACTGCTTTTATACCATGTTGGTTTGCAATCTACCTACTGGGTACCATATTTTACTACAGCCTTTACAATTGTTTGTGTAAATAATTATTGTTGATTAAGAAAATGAAACAAAAGTTTATTATTATTTATCAAAAGGAATATTTATGTTGATAAAGAATGGGAAGTAAGCTTTTCGGTAATACATTTTTTTGAAAAATATCATAGGAAAATTGAATCGTGAATCCAGTACTACGAATGAATCCGAATCGTGAATTGGGTAAATTACATCCGAATCGTGAATTGGGTGAATCACATGCCCACTGAGAGTTAGGAGCCGTTTTTCATTGGTTAAACCAGGCTGTGATTGACAGTGTGCAGTAACCCCCCACCCCCCACCCCCCCCCGTTGCACAAACAGGACGAGTGGCTGACGTGTCAGAGAAACTGGCTGTATCTCGAGAGCATCTTCAGTGCCCCAGATATCCAAAGGCAGCTGCCAGCTGAGGCTAAGATGTTCCTGCAGGTAGACAAGTCCTGGAAGGAGATCATGAGGAGGGTGAACCAGCTGCCCAAGGCCCTACGTGCTGCTACACAGCCGGGTAGGAAGAGAGCAGAGCCCTGGTCAGACACCTGAGGCCTCACAAGGTCCAGGCAAAATGCATTATATGTAATGGATTTCAGTATGTTGTCCACAGCATTTACTTTTAGATGTTTTGGTTAATTCACGTGGAGTGGCACAGTGATGCAGTGGTTAGCACTGTTACCTCACACCTCTGGGACCAGGGTTCCATGTGTGTGGGGTTTGCATGTCCTCCCTGCGTTGTTGTGGGGTTTGCATGTCCTCCCTGCGTTGTTGTGGGGTTTGCATGTCCTCCCTGCGTTGTTGTGGGGTTTGCATGTC
>JAODLC010000054.1:7290314-7313554 GCA_026781145.1 Hippopotamyrus pictus | reverse complement strand
CTGTGGGGTTTCCTCCAGGTACTCTGGTTACCCCCTACCCCCATAGTCCAAAGACAAGCTGAGGTGAGTTGGAGTTGTGGAATTGCCCATAGTTGTGTGTCCTGTGGTGGGTTGGCGCCCCCTCCTGGGTGTTCCCCACCTTGCACCTGTAGCTGCCAGAATAGGCTCTGCAACTCTGAGTAAGATATGTGGTTACAGAAGATGGATGGATGGATGGATTCATTCATGTTTGTTTAAAATTGTAGTTCAACTTTAGGATATGATTTTTATTTTTAAACAAATATAAATGCCGAAGAATGTAAACCAGTGTTTCTCATCCTGGTCCTTGGGGACCCCCCAGATAGTCTGCATTTTTGCTCCCTACAGGAGCTGGGAAGGAACAAAAACATGGACCGTCTGGGGGTCGGGAACCATGTAACCATCTAAACCGTGCTTGGCCTGATCTCATTTTTATAAAGATAGCATTCTCCATTTTTACTTTGATTTGTGTTCTCAGGTCTGCTGGAAATGTTCCAGAACAACAATGCTTTACTGGACCAGATTCAGAAATGCCTAGAAGCATACTTGGAGTCCAAGAGAGTCATCTTCCCCAGGTCAGGAAAACAGGGGTCTGTACCAAGGGAAGCGTTCTTAAGTACACTGGGAATGTCTAAGTACCCATTACATAAAAGGTCAGATTCAGTCGATGGCTTTAATTGTAGATTGCATCATCTCGCTTTATTCATAAAAAAATAAAATTGTTTCTTATACCTATCATTCCGGATACAGTATGTTACATTGAGTTGTCGTCAGTTATGTTCAGGTTCTAGCTATGTTATGTTCAGGTTCTACTTCCTGTCAAATGACGAGCTGCTTGAAATCCTGGCGCAAACCCGGAACCCTCAGGCAGTGCAGCCCCACCTGCGGAAATGTTTCGACGCTATCGCTCGACTGGAGTTTGCGTCCATCCCCCCACCGTCCACCGATGCCCCCGACAAGGGAGACGCAGAGAAGGTCTTCAGCAATGACATCCTGGCCATGGTTTCTCCCGAGGGAGAGAAGGTCAGTGCTGCAGGTCTTCAATCTAAAATGATACAAGTCGAGTTCTGCTGCTCTCATATCTGATGGCCGGTGTACCGTCGAACAAGAATGAGCTTGTTGGGTTTTTCAATAGCTACCAATATATTTTAATGTATTTTTAAACTATGGGTAGTCCCCAACTTGTACTTGTGAAGGGACTGCCATAAAACCTGTTATACAAAAAAATCTGAGCTACATACAATGGTCATGATAAGAAACACCCGCACTACTTTGCAACACTCATGAAAACATTACTCAGCTTCAGCAGTTCATTGCTCAAGGTACAATACAGTACTGTACGAAGTTACTTTTATTATTACTGTATAATAACAACAAAAACAACAATTATTAATTACTACTACTAGTAGTAGTAGTATTCTGACTTGCCTACAAATCTGACTTAAAGGCAGACTTAGGGAAGTGGTCTCGTTCGTAAGATGAAGACGGCCTGCATTAATGGGCTGCACTGGTATTATTCCGGTTGTGGCCTTGAACCATTTGAATTTGCGGATCAAATTGGTTTCCCTCTTCCTCTGATGTAGGTGGGTCTTGGGAAAGGTTTGAAGGCTCGTGGGAATGTGGAAGACTGGCTGGGAAAGGTGGAGGAAGCCATGTTTTCGTCCCTGAGGCGTCTGAGCAAGGCCTCGATCGCGGACTATCAGAGCAGGCCCAGGGCGGAGTGGGTGGTGGCAGGTCACCCCTCTCAGGTACAGCTCCACTAAGGCAATTTCAACGCTGTCAGTTTCGATTTCTGACCATGACACTCAAGGCTTGGGTCCCGTGTTCTAGGTCGTGCTGACCGTTTCCCAGTTAATGTGGTGTCGAGACTTGGACAGCTGTTTAGTAGGGGAACATGACCACTTTGAAGCTCTTCAACAGTTCGAAAAGGTCAATTTCGAGGTATGGTACAAAGCAAATACATAAAGTAAATACGTTTAATTATATATCCGTGACATATATGCATATCATTCAGTACTGCCTCTTTCCCCGCTTGCTGAAGGTCACCCTTCATTTGCCGTTCTATTCCTACGCGAGTCTCGCCTTGATTCCGCCCAGCAAATCAGTGCCGTTTCTCCCGATCGCGCAGAGGCTGAATGATTTGGCCGCGCTGGTGCGAGGCAGCCTCCCCGAGCTGCACCGGAACATCGTCACCGCCCTGATCACCATCGACGTGCATGCCCGTGACATCGTCACCGACCTCATCAAGGAAAAGGTGGCTCCTGGCCGCCATCCGGGACGACAGAGCGGCCGGGGGAAATACCCGCGTGGACGTGCCTTCAGAGCGATAAGCGCGTGCTCTCTCTCTCCTGTCTGCGCCCGTCAGGTTCGTTCAAGCGGCAGCTTTCATTGGCAGAGGCAGCTCCGGTATTACTGGGACCTCGACCTAGACCTCTGCGTGGCCAGGATGGCTCTGTCACAGTACATCTACGGATACGAGTACCTGGGCGCCTGCCCCCGGCTTGTGATCACACCCCTCACTGTAAGCCTTCCCCATACGGAAATATGACAGCCACGTATTTTATACACATTCCTATGAGAATGATATTGCACAAGGCGATCAGACGAACCCTAAATCTGAATCTCTCAAAATAAACAAGACAAGATACAATTTAGCGAAAAACAGTTTGTGGGTGTATTATGGGGTATAGAAACAGTTTGTGGGTGTATTATGGGGTATAGAAACAGTTTGTGGGTGTATTATGGGGTATAGAACCTTAACCTGCGAGGCGTGAGCCTATTTTATGCTTCAGGACCTGTATTTTCAAGAGTCCTCTATAGCACTACAGCACAATGGCAGAGAAATCTGAATACAAGACTGACTGAATGACCGCATAGACGCTTGAGTTGATATGTAACAAATTGAACTGCTGGGCGGTTTCAGGACCGTTGCTACCTCTGCCTGATGGGGGCGCTGCAGCTGGACCTGGGCGGTGCCCCGGCCGGGCCAGCAGGGACCGGCAAGACAGAAAGTACCAAGGATCTTGCCAAAGCCCTAGCCGTTCAGTGTGTTGTGTTCAACTGCTCAGACGGCCTGGACTACAAGGTGCGTCCCTCTGTCTGTTACCCGTCTCCCACCTCACCTCTTTGTCCATCATATTCTTTACCCCATTGCTGCTACTCAGTTTACATGAACCATCTCCTTAATTAACCCGTATACCTTTCCTGTCCCCTTTGATTGGTCACATGCTTTGTTCCCCTTTCTTTATCAGCTTTCCCATTTGTCCTTCCTTGAACACTAAATGCATGTTTTTGCATTCTCTCTCACTAGGTGTCAGCATAACCTAAGTGGTGTTTTATGAATCTTAAAATGCGTTTGACAGTACATTTATTTATTTTCCCCAAAGTGACATACAAGCAAGGTTCATAGCACATTACAAACATAATGCACTATGATATTTTATTTAAGTTGCATATTATTTAATTGCATGAAATATATTTTATTCAGTTAAGTGCATTAATAATTAAAAAATGCATCAGAAATTGAGAATTTGAAATTCTATTAATACGATTGTTTTTGTTTTCTTTACTGTCGTCCTGCTGTTCAGTACTTTTACATTTTTTAAATGAAGTCAGTGGTGATTCACTTTACTCTTTAATGATTTCGATCGAGGTTTAATCCTTCAGGGAATAATCTTTTAGGGCAGATTACCTGAGTCCATTTTTGTTTCCAGCTTTATTCTGAATAGCAGCTCTATCAAGGCATTTTTGTTACCAAAGATGACAGACAGGTTTTATATTTCGCCGGATACATTCATATGGAAATGATATCCGGTGCCTCACTGCAGTCTTATTACAAAATCCATTCCTCTTCTTTTTATAAATCCATGGAAACCATCTTCATATTTTTTTTGGCTGCTGTGAATCAGCATTCCACTGTTTCTTTAAATCACACTTAATTAATTACACCGTGCTTATCTGCATTCACACCCCTCCTTTTGTTAATTGACTCGTTTTCTGTCCTCTCTTTAATCAGATGATGGGCCGATTCTTTAGCGGCTTGGCCCAGTCGGGGGCCTGGTGCTGTTTTGATGAGTTTAACCGGATTGACGTCGAGGTCCTGTCCGTCATTGCCCAGCAGCTCATCGCCATCCGCAATGCCAAACTGGCTAAGGTAGTACACTTCCCCAAAACCGCACCACACCCCAACACACCGAGTCCTAACCATTCTTTCTGTTCACGATCCTGAATTCCAGTTTCTGTGGTTTTAATAAGTTTATCCTTTGAATTCCAAGTTGAAGATCTTCTTTCTTCTTCCACCTGAGACGTGTCACACTTTGGATATAGAGTCACACCTGCACTTTTGCTTCCTTGAAGAAATCTTTCGGTCTCTGTTCTAACCCGCCGCCCTTGGCTGTCGATGGGTCATCACCCAGCTGTCCAGGTTCATGTTCGAGGGCCGGGAGATCAAGCTGGTGACGACGTGTGCGGCCTTCATCACCATGAACCCCGGCTACGCGGGCAGGACGGAGCTGCCAGACAATCTGAAGGCTCTCTTCCGACCCATAGCCATGATGGTGCCCAACTACGCTCTGATCGCTGAGGTCACTGGTGGCCAATCTCGTCATGCACATGTCGCATCTACGCAACACATTTTGTTACAACGACAGAGGACTCTCGATTTTGCTCCACCATGTGACCTTTTTACCTATCATACAGGTGATCCTCTATTCTGAAGGCTTTGAGTCCAGTAAGACTCTGGCCCGAAAGATGACCCAGATGTACAAACTGTGCAGCGAGCAGCTCTCTCAGCAGGACCACTACGACTTTGGCATGCGGGCCGTCAAATCTGTGCTTGTCATGGCTGGGTGAGGGAATGAACTTCGGGTCATGACAGCTGGCTGACCCACATGTCCACAATGACTTCCCTTCACTTGTATTGGCACTTCACTCTCAGAAAAATATTAAAAACTCAGGACTATTGTGAATGTGACGACTAGTGATGGATTTGGAGTAGAGCTGCAGTTTCACGCTTAGATTTCTTTTTGCGGTGCATACTAATTTATGGGGGATTGATTTACAGGCACAAGTGGATATCTCATGACACTCAAAAGTCAGTGTCAGTGAATTTGGTCTTATACTAACCATAAATCCAAATTTATAGCCAAGCCATTATTATGGCCTGCTCACAAGGCAATAAAAGCAGTATGCTTTGCTGAATTATGGAAGAACTGGTATATATTTACCCTGGACTTTAACAACATACAGCTACTCAGGGTTAATAACAACTGTTTAGGGAAAATACTGAATTAACTCTGCAGAGATTAACTCTACAGAAATTAACTCTACAGAAATTAACTCTACAGAAATTAACTCTACATTTTTTATGAGCCACAGGGTTAGTGTTTGTAGTACTCACCCTTTACCCTTTAGCCCTGCGTGTATGTAAATGTGTGGAACAAAGTTTCTTTTTCAAGAGTAATCAATGGAGTAACCAGAGCCTGAAAGTACATTTTATTATGAATTTCCAGGTCCCTAAAGAGAGAAAATCCCCACCTTAGTGAAGATGTGGTCCTGATCAGAGCACTCAGAGACTCCAACCTTCCCAAGTTCCTCACAGACGATGCCTTGCTTTTTGGGTAAGCGTTGAGAGTCTATTGTATCGTTATGCTGGATATGGTCAGACCAATGACAGCCATGATTGCAAACAAAAGCTTCTATGGAGTCCAGAAAAGCTTTCGTCTTGCGTAATTCCACAGAGGCATCCTCTCAGACCTGTTTCCTGGTGTGACCATCCCTGACCACGACTATGGGGTTCTTCAGTCCACCATCGTAGACTGCCTGGGTCAGCTTCATCTGCAACCCCTTCTCAGCATGACAAACAAGGTCATCCAACTGTACGAGACCATGATTGTACGTCATGGTGTCATGCTAGTGGGGCCCGCGGGTGGTGGCAAGACCACCGTCTACACCGTCCTGGCCAAGGCCTTGGAGACGCTCTACTCCAAAGGACACAAGAACCCCTTCTACCTGCCCGTCAAAACTTACGTACTGAATCCCAAGTCGGTGAGCATGGGAGAGCTGTACGGCGAGGTAAACCCACTCACTCTGGAGTGGCGTGATGGCCTGATGGCCCTGACCGTGCGGACAGCCACCAATGACCCCAGCGACGAGCACAAGTGGGTGGTCAGCGATGGGCCAGTGGACGCCCTTTGGATCGAGAACATGAACACCGTGCTGGACGACAACAAGATGCTGTGCCTGGCTAATAGTGAGAGGATCAAGCTCACGTCGTCCATCCACATGATGTTTGAGGTACAGTAAGGGTGATGATATGAGAATGGCGGCTTGACCGTACTCATGTACCTATTTTACGTCATCTTCCATTGCCGACGACCAGTTCCAATGCTAAGAACACAAGTACACAAGGATGGTCGTTCTTGCCCCACCCCAAATATCATGGATTCTTGGGGGGCAGGTTAGCAAGACCAGTCTTGCCAAGACCACAAGTACGGTCTTTGCATTCTTGGTACTGAGGAACAGCCCATGTGTCATCCTTATCTTCTTGGTTTGCCTCCATCTCAGGTCCAGGACCTGGCTGTGGCTTCGCCTGCCACCGTCAGTCGCTGCGGGATGGTCTACGTTGATCCTAATGAGCTGAAATGGATGCCCTATGTGCAGTCGTGGATCACAGGGCTTCCCGAAAAAGTAAGGTCACGTATTCTCCATTAATGGCAGAAAAGACCTGATCTTTACTATATTAGTCTGGATAAGCTATTAAGATAAATGGATGGCTGTATACTGGGACTTTGCTAGGATCTTCAGGCATTGAGGCTGCCCCGCCCCCTCTAATGTCACAATGATCATAGCACCATGAAGGGTTTGGGAGATGCGGACCTGAACTAGGACTGTATGGAATTCTGAGCTTGATTGTTAAAACATCTGAGCAAAACAATTCAGGACTCTAAATACCCCAGGCTCACGATGTGCTGTTGTAGGAAAGGGAGGTCCTTGTTATCCCTAACAAGTATATTTTAATAAAATTGACTTATACTGTAATTACCACAGTTACGGTACATTTTGCCCACAGATAACAGAAGCCATGAGGAGATACCTGCTTGATCTGTTTGAGCAGCATGTGGAGAAGGGACTGCAGTTTGTCAGTAAGAGATGTATCCAGGCTATGGCTCAGGTGGACATCAGTAAGGTGACCACCCTCTGCCGCCTGCTGGAGGCGCTGTTGCTGAGCAGGGATGGACCTCGATCCAACATGGTACATGCTGGCTCATTCTACTAAGTGTGACTGTTTTATTATCCATAGCATGCTAGATCACTAGTTGTTAGCATCATAATGTGGAATTGTATGAAAGTGCAGTACCTCAATGTTTTTGACCTTGCGGCTACGTATGATGGTGCACCGTCGTTTCATCAAATCTGCAGTGACCATCAAAGAGTGCATTGTGCATTTCGTTTGTATTCATAATCCATCTATATATAGAATGTAAACCTAAGCCAATAATTTTTCATTTGTGATAGGAGCCAAACAGGTTGAACAGTGTCCTGTGCCAGACCTTTGTGTTCTGCTATCTGTGGTCAGTGGGAGGGAACTTGACAGAGAGCCACTGGGACGCGTTCGACCACTTCATCAGGCAGCAGTTTGAGGACAACAGTGACGCCAAGGCAAGGTTCTTCATACTCATTAGCACCCCCTAGAGATTAAGACCAGAAACACAGGTATTTATTATTGTAGCTTTGCCGAAAGAACCACATCTATTTCTCTGTTATAGTGAAGAGTGAGGTGCCTTCGGGTTCAGCCTAGTGTCAGGCGTCCTGTTTAAGCTCTTTGTGACGTCGCCTGTGGGAAACCCCTTGGCAAACAGTGACAGAGCTCAACTGAGCCTCTGTGCACTCCAACATTGTGCCACACCTCTACATAACGCAGTAGAGCCTGTAGCTTGGAGCGTCAAACGGCGCCTTATAGTTGAAGATTAATGGAAGAATACATTTCCGAGGCTTCATTTTGCCAGTGTTCAAATACAAAAGCACTTTAAAATAAGAAAAATTTTGTATTACATAAATTATTAGCTATCTACTGTGCACATTTTTATTTATGGAATAAAAAAATTATTTTTTTCGAGCTGTTTTAATAAGTATCTGTGTGACCTCTGACCTCTGGACTGTAAAACTAGATTGTTGCCTCAAGGCAACGTTGTGCTGTTAGGGTATAAAAAACGGTAAAAAGTAAAAGTTGTTTCATAAAGGCAATATTTCATGATTTAAAAAAATTAATCAATGAGTTTGTTATTGTGCCTTCATGCATGTAGAGATGAGACTCGAACATGAATGTATACTAATTATCTTTTGCTTTTCCTACTTCATTATTCCTCTGTTGTTGGTTGGAGTTGTAAAGCATAATTTCACACACAAGCGTGTATTATTATTATTATTATTATTATTATTATTATTATTATTATTATTATTATTATTATTATTATTGTTATTAGTAGTAGTAGCAGTAGTAGTAGTATTGTTATTAATAATTAATAATAATAATAATAATAATAATAATAATAAAGTACATTTAAGGGCTGCAATTAAATCAATTTAACGCTTTGCTAATAAAACCTGTAAAGCAAAAAGGAAAATAAATAAAGCAAATATGAAAATCACAGCCCCATTAAATGAAATGGCTTCTTCATAATTTGTCACGGATACAATGAACTGCTTCCCCAGGTATCCTAACAGCAGAGAAATCAGCCTCGCACCCTGGCTGGCCTAACAGTCTCATTATACCGAGGGCCAGCTCGCTTTCACTGACTGGGGTCGGCATCGACCCCTGGCTGGCGATCAGTTTCTGCTGTTACTGATCAACAGAACCAGCCCTATAGCTCTTCATCTTCCACTGGCTCACAGACAATAGAATTGTCAAGAGCTCAACTTCTATATTTACATGGAGAATATTGATACAAAGATGCACGTTACAATGTTACCTCATTAACAGCCTATAAACCGCTGCTCACCACACATATTTGACCTTTTTTCCCCTTTGCGCCTCCTTATAATATAATATTATTAATATTATCATTAATAATATTATAATTAGCGATATCTTATATATCCCTATGGGGAAATTCTCTTTATGCCTCCCCCAAATTGCTCTCTGCAGGTGAGAGTGAGCCAGTTGTGAAGGGCAGCCACTTGTTGGGGCACCCAGGGAACTGGGGGGGGGGTTAAAGGCCCTGCTCAAGGACCTTTGGACATGCTGAGACTGGGTTTGAACCAGCGACAGGCACACAGGCTCAGCCCACTGAGCCACATGCATCCCCCCCATTTTTGGGTTGTGATGTTGGCCAGCAGGTTGCGTTGTGGCCTCACCACTCCAAGGCTGTAGATTCGAGCTCATCCCCTAGCTCTAGGTATATTTGTGATTTGTATGGATCTGCTTTGGATAGCCCTGGTTTCATCCCTGAACCAAACCTTATGGACACGGATCAGTATCGCTAAATTGTTACTACCTCGCATCGTTTAAGCACTGCGGCAGGAAAAACAGCCATTTCATTTTATTCAGTATGTGTTAACTCCACGTATTAAGCACAGAATTCTGGGCTGGTGGTCAGTTTACTTTGCTTGAAGTCTTTCCAGCAGTATCCCGCGTTCAGCCACGTCGACTGTGTTCCCTCCCTCTCCAGCTGCCCAGCACAGGGGACCTGTGGAGCGTCTACATGGACTCTGTCCACATGCGGCTGGAACCGTGGGAATCCGTCATCCCCGCCTTTAAGTACGACAGAGAGACCCCTTTCTTTGAGATGCTGGTGCCCACTGTGGACACAGTGCGTTATGGGTATCTCATGGAGAAGCTTCTGTCAGTGCGCCACTCAGTTCTGTTTACTGGTACCACTGGCGTGGGGAAGGTAGGGCCTTGAGATCCAGCTGCGTCGCTGATTCCACTCAGTTTTCAAGAAAGAAAACAATAAACTCTTGATATGTAACGATGAGTCTGGATTCTAAGAAGTTTTGAAGTCCTGCAGTTATAGTTGAATAGCTACCTTGCGTTTTAGAATAGCTGCACTAGTAGCCAAAACACTTCCAATTATTCGAGACTGCAGAACTATTCAACCAGTTACTTATTTAATCAGCCAGTGTATGATGTATGTTATTCTTTGATTGTTTATAAACATTACCGCCAATATTTGTGTAGTAATTTGTGCACTAAGCGTAATGCCAAAAATGTAGTCATTTCCACAATTTTGGCCACTAGCGTACATTGTGCTTTCATTCAACTTTTGAGAAGATTCCTTCCAGAGTAGGTCCACGCGGTATCATTATCTTCCTTGTTACAGTCTGTGGTTGCACGTGGCCTGCTGAACAGCATCCAAGAAACCACAGGCTACATCCCTGTCTACATCAGCTTCTCTGCCCAGACCTCATCTGCACGGACACAGGAAATTATTGAGTCCAAACTGGAGAAGAGGAGGAAGAATGTGCTCGGTGAGGACCTTCTAAGCCTACAGGTTCTCCCTGAATTTCATTTGGGTTATGTTCCGATGGAGTGGAAAATATCATGTTGAATATGAATATGATATAAATAAATATGATAAAGTAAATAAATAGCTACTGTCGCTAAATAATTAAATAATTACTGTAGCTAACATTAAACACAGCGTGAGATGTTTACACTTGCAGTCACTACAGAGACTGGAAGCATAGCTGGTTGGATGCTACCATCGCCTAGCATTAGTAGAAAATGTTACAACAACTAGGAACAGATCAAAATTCAAAGCTGACTACTGAATGTGCATTGTCATCACACCAATGTAAAGTCGAAATATAATTAGTCGAACCGCCGTAAAGCGAAATGACATCTGCATTTCTGTGATCTATGATATGCATTTAATAATTCAGGCTGAATGGCTGTGTAAAGTGTTTTCTATGAAATGTGCGTGTTGTTTGATCTCTCCCTTGAGTGGCTATGTAATTGTGACATCAAAGGTGCTCCAACCAATAAGAAAGTGGTAATATTTGTTGATGACCTCAACATGCCAAAGCTGGACACCTATGGATCACAGCCTCCCATCGAACTGCTGCGGCAGTTGCAGGACTTCCAGGGCTTCTATGATCGTGAGAAGTTCTTCTGGAAGGACATACAGGTAAATCCCTGTTATAGCTGTATGTACCTCCTCTGTGTGCTGCATTCCCACTTGATGTTAGGTTAAAGACTAAGCTGATCAGCTCATGCATTCTACGGATTATTATTATTATTGTTATTATTATTGCTACTATTTTCCTCTACTTCCATTCATAATTTCCACTGGTAGAGGACTAATCTCTTATCTGACTATTTTTGTATGTGCAGATATTAATTTGCAAAAATGCATTTATGTGTGATGTAATATTTCACGTTCTTGAATATGCAATTCAGTGTCATCTCTTTGAAGTTTCATCAGTGAGATTTTCTCATTTAAGACATTTGCTTTCCCACCACAAAACAAGACAACCACACAAAAGAAGTACAAAAGACATATGCACTGTGCTCATGACTGTGATCACAGAGACCGTGATCACAGAGACTGTGATGAAACTCGGAAAACAGAAAACAGTCCTGTACTACATCTAACATAAGTAGCACACTGCTACACATTGCTGCAGGTAGATCATAGGTATGCACAGTTTGCTACTGAAAAACCCGGGAAATCCTTAACTGAGACCCTTGTAACGGATAGTGCTTTTGTGCTTTATACACATGAAGACATGAATTAAAAAAATGAAACTATTACTGAATAGTTTCATGAATAGTAATGAAACTATTACTCATTATTACTACATGAATATACTGTTGACTGAGCTCATGACGTAATTGGGCCTGAGCTGAAGATATAATGGATGAACTATATTATTACGTTACTGACAGGACCACATAACGAGGTAATTCGAGGTGCCTCTTCTGCCCCCCCACAGGATGTGATTATCGCCGCTGCTTGCGCTCCACCTGGCGGGGGGCGTAACCCAGTGAGCCCCCGCTTCATCCGCCACTTCAGCATGCTGTGCCTCCCCCCGGCATCAGAGCAGAGCCTCAGGCACATCTTCAAGGTACCGAAGCTCCCATCCCAGCAGTGAATTGGGGGGGGGGGGGGTCATTGTTGGGGCCAGTGGAGTTTCTAGCTTGTATGGCGCTTATATCCGATGCAGCAACCTGAGATCAGCTCACCCCCTCTCCATCTCGTACTTCTGATTGTAAGCAATGGAAGCCGACCAATCAAGAATCAGGCCACCCACTCCAACAAGGTTAACTGACCCACACGGTGACATGATATCATTAGCCTGACATGCGAATGAGTGATAGAAAACCAATTGGCCAAATGTCACAACCAGATTTTTTCTGGGGGGGAGGGGGGGCGCGCCATGTCCCCCATACCTAAATCCACCTATGATTGGGGCCCTACCTACAACATTAATACACTAATAATGATCGGGAAAAAAAAACCTCAGGCCGCTAGGCTGCAGCCTGGTTAGCCGGTGCATCAGCACGACTGAGGGCTCGTGAAAGACGACTGAAATCACCCCCCAGGACTCAGGGACACCAGCCAGCTGATTTGGTCGCCCGGGCTGCAGCCTGTGTCTATTCCTAAGATACGACTTTGCAAAAAGTCTGCAATAAGAGACTCGCTCTCGGCACAGAGGAATAAAAACGGGACGGAGAGCAAAGGCACGAAGGCGTCGTCATTCCTTGGAAATTACTTTTCATTATTACCATTCATTGCATTACCGTGAAATTACCATGTTTTCTTGAAAGCGGTATTCCACCTATAAATCTTGTCGGTCACCTAAACCCTAAAATCCCCATATTCGTTCGTTCGTATTTCGTCTGTGATATTTTGTAACACCTATAAAGCTCTGGGTAATTTTGTAGCCGTCCTGTAAATGTCCACCTCCCTCAGGGAAAGCAGTGTTTTTTCATGATACATTCCCTCCAGAGGTAATAAAGCCTGACCGTGGCATCGCACACTGCCCCTTTGATGCACGGCTTCCCTTCCCAGACCATCCTCAGTGAGTTCCTGATGGAGTTCCCCTTGGCGGTGAAGCAGATGGCCAGCAACATCGTGGACGCCGCTGTGGAGATCTACAACCGCATGAGCGTGGACCTGCTGCCCACCCCAGCCAAATCCCACTACGTCTTCAACCTCCGGGACCTTTCCAAATGCGTGCAGGGTATGGAGTTAGAAAGCATGCAGAGTCATTCCTGTTTAGCACCTCTGCTACCATTTATTAGAGCAGAGGGCATGCTGTGGACTAGCTCAAAGTGTAATGCATATTGCAGCTGTAAATGCATGCAAAGTGTCTCATTGGGAGATACTGTAATCACCCCAGCTGCAATTCCCAGTATGAATGAATGAATGAATGAATGAATGTTACATTTACAGTCATGTGCAAAAAAATATGATGCCCCATTAAATATTTAATTCTTTAAGAAATATAGAAATATCAGTATTAATTCTACTTTCTAATTAACTAAAATTAACTTTCTAATTATTTGTTGATAAAGGTGATGTAATTGCGTCACCTGTGCAAAAACAAGAAACAAAATTCACGTATTTAACAAAGGAAATTAACTAAGATGCCAATTCCTACTAAGGAAGATGTTAGGACACCCTGTGCGCTAATAGCTAGTTATTTCCCCCTTTGGCTGAAATAACCTCAGGGAGACGTTTCCTATAACCATCTATCAATCTCTGACCGACTGGCAGAAAGTTTTCCCCACTCTCCAATGCAGAATTCTTTAAGCTGTGTGATGTTTGAAGGGTGTCCTGCATGCACTTCCCCTTCAAATCACCCCACAGCATCTCAATAAGATTCAGATCCAGCTTTGACTTAACCATTCCAGAACTCTCCCTTTCTGTCTTGTAAGCCATTCCTTGGTAGATGTACAGGAATGTTTTGGGTCATTGTCATTTGCATGGTCCACCCCCACTTCAGCTTCAGCTTCAGCTTCAATTTCTGGACAGATGATCTCACATTGTCCTCAAGCACCCTCTGATATGAAGAATTCATAATGGATTTTATTATGTTGAGCTGACCAGGTTTTGCTGCAGCAAGTTTGAGGATTTTTGAAGACTTCTTTCAGCATCTTGCGGTCGGCTCTTGGGCTGAACTTGCTAGGCAGTTGTTTTAAATGTTCTCCACTTGTAAATTATTTTCCGGACAGTGGAATGGCTGTTTCCAAACTCTTTTGAGATCTTTTTATATCCTTTCCAGACTGATATGCCCTCAGAGAGCTCTTTGGATCTCACCCTGATAATATCACTCATTTCAACAATCAAGAGCAAACTAAACTAAATGTCTGTGGTTTAAATAGGACAGGCTCCACCAAAAGCACTATAACGATGTTCTAATTGTTTTCACCTGATATAGTGCACCTGAATCTAATTATAGGAATTTTAAATAGTGATGAACGTGAGGGTTTCCTAACTTTTTCCTTAGTGTAAATTAGCATCTCATTTAATTTATTTTTGTAAGTAAGTAAATTTATGTCTTGCTTTTGGATAGATGATGCAATTTCGTCACCTTTATCCACAGATGTAATTTGAAAGAAGATTTAATACTGATGCGTTTGATATTTCTTAATAAAGAATTAAATATTTAATGGAGTGTCCTAATTGTTTCACATGACTGTGTATATCACTTTTCAAGACACCCAAAGTGCTTCACAGAACCAAAGAGGATCTATTTTAACCACCTCCACTGTGTACTACCCAGCTGGACGATGCGATGCCAGCCACTTCACAAGAGTACGCTCACCATACAGTAGCTACGGTGGTGAAAGGGTAGGAGAGAACTCAACAATTAGACGTAGGGGATGATTAGGAGGCCATATCTGAAAGGGCCACAGTGGGCAATTTTAGCCAGGGCATGGGGGCACCACTCCTCCTTCAAACGATGCCCAGGGATCTTTTATGACCTCGGAGAGTCAGAAACGCAGTTTTATGTCTCATCAGTACCATTTTTACAGTGCAGTGCCCCCGTCACTGCACTGGGCCACTGGAATCCACACAGAGCACAGGACGGGCTACCCTGTCAGTCACACCAGCATCTCTGCAAGCAGCAACCCAGCTTTCCTAGTAGATTTGCACTTTCTGTTGGCTGGGTTAGCACAGCTGAAATCAGACTCTTTGCTCATGGTAACGTAGTCCTTCTGTTAGTGAAGCCCCTTGCCTACTCGACCTCCAGGAATGCTGCAGTGCCAACCGAGCACGGTGCAGGACCAAAACCAGATCTTCCGCCTTTTCTGCCATGAGTGTCAGAGGGTGTTCCACGACCGCCTTATCAATAATGAAGACAAGGCCTACTTCAACACCATGCTCTCTGAGATGGCCAGTAAGTCTTAGTATGCAAAGCTTGATTTTGCAGCTATGGTACTGATGTTGCCCATTGATTGACGGTTTTAGATATTCTTTGTTACAAAATTATCTGTTTTAATATTTAATAAACAGTGTCTGGCCTGTACAATTTTTGAAACATTTATTATAGTTTTCAATTTATAATTTTGCCTATGCTTGCATATTTTTAATTATTAAACTGGCGTTTTTTTAAATAGGCAAGTATTTTGAATTCAACCTGGAACCCAGCTACTTGACAGAAAAACCAATAATATTTGGAGATTTCATCAAGGTAATCTGTGCCAGGCAATGCCATACTGAAGGGCTTTATAGTTATTTAATTATGTAAACTGCAGTAGTTAAACTGGAAGATTTATTTTTGTTGTTTTGCGTATAATTTTTAGGTTGGTGCAGATAAGGCAGACCGCTTGTATGAGGACCTGACTGACATTGAGAAGATCCGGTCGGTTCTACAGGATTACTTAGATGACTACAACATGACAAACTCTAAGGAAACAAAGCTGGTCTTCTTCCAAGATGCCATCGAGCATGTCTCAAGGTTATGTCAGGTGTTCCATAACCAAAAAAATATAAAGGCGCAAAGTATATAATGAGTAGTTACATTATAAATAATGTGCTGCTTTGTCCACAGGATTGCCCGAATGATCCGTCAGGAGCGTGGAAATGCCTTGCTGGTGGGTGTAGGGGGCACAGGAAAGCAGTCGCTAACGCGGCTAGCGGCCCACATGTGTGGCTATCGCTGCTTCCAGATCGAGCTCAGTCGCGGCTATGGCTACGATGCCTTCCACGAAGACCTGAGGCAGCTCTACAAGCTCGTGGGCGTGGAGGGCAAGGACGCGGTGTTCCTCTTCACTGACACACAGGTGTGACAGGCAGCAAGGCATGCAGGGCCAGTGAGCTTTACAAGAACAATTTTAGAGGAGGTGGGTCCAAGTAACTAGAGGAGGTGGGACCAACCAATCAGATGGCATTTTCAGGCATCAAAATGTGTTTTTATGATAGTTCTGGGTCCCCATATGATGGGAAGCCGCAGTTTAGCTTGGTTTAGTAGCATATTTCCTACTTGTTGGTTCATTAAAAGGCCCCAAATTAGGGTTAGCAAACTGAGGCTAGGGTTCTAGTCTCTCAAGAGCCGCGATCAGAGTCTCCATTGACTCTGCTAAGTCCATTGACATTGGCAAAGTCAAGATCAGTAAATCTTTCTTCACCAACGGACACCCCACAGCTGCTGGACCCCACAATCCTGCCCAACACCTAGTTCATACAAGCATCAAACAAAGTAGGAGTAGGAACACACCCCTGGTGAACCCCAGAATCAACTGGCAAGAACACAGGGGTTCTCCCTCCACTCTGCACAGCACTCACAGTACCAGTATACAAGCCGGCCATGACATCCAGTAACTTTGGGGGGGATCCCTCAAAGTCTCAGGATGTCCCATAGGGCAACTCGATCAACTGAGCCGAATGCTTTAAGAAAATCAGCAAAGGCTGCAAAGAACCTCTGCACTTGATGAGAACCTACAGTCGATGGTAGACTTCTTAGGTGTAAAACCAGACTGCTCCGCTCACTGACAGGCAAGCAAGTGGTCGTGGCTCCTGTTAAGGATGACCCTAGCAAGGACCTTACCCGGCACTGAAAGCGGTGTGATCCCCCTGTAGTTCGCACTATCTAGGCAATCACCCTTCCCTTTCCGGATAGGGGATTACAAGTCCCGTTTTCCAGTCAGTAGGGATGAAGCCTGACTCCCAAATGGAAGAAAAGATTGCCTGCAATGCCAGGAGGACAGCCTTACCACCAGCCTGGAGAAGCTCACCCCGGATACCACAGATCCATGCGGCCTTCCCTACCCCCAACTGATTCACCATCCATGTAATCTCGGAGAGATTGAGAGGTTCACAGCTGATCGGAGGATCAGCTTTGAGAATCATGGGCCCAGAGATATCAAACATTGTAGCTGGAGGGTCAGCTTTAAACAACTGCAACAATTGCAGTGTCATCCGTAAGGACCATTCCATCACCCGCCCTGACTGCAAGTCTCCAAGGAACAGATTCAGATGTGGGTAATGCTTTGAGTCCTCTGTAAGCAGGATGTGGGTCACCAGACCACAGATGGTGTGTCACCTGCTCACAGATTCATTTAACAAATGCCTCTTTATCTGCCCTCAGAGCCCTCACAGCCATCCTTCTCAGTTCCCAGTATAGACTAGTCGCCACTAAACTGTGCACTGCGACTCCTCTTGATAATATCCAGAGTGCCCTTTGAGATGAAACACCTCCTTCTGGGAAGACTGGCAACACTAACATAACCCTTGGCAAAAATCTATCCATTACCATCAGCTTGTCCAGGGGTCGGGTTGCAGGGGTAGCAACTTCAGGAGAGATACGCAGACGTCCCTCTCCCCAGCCAACTCTACCAGCACTACGGCGGGGATGCCGAGGCGTTCCCAGGCTAACCGAGAGATATAATCCCTCCAGCGCGTCCTGGGTCTGCCCCGGGGCCTCCTCCCTGTAGGACATGCACGGAAAACCTCTCCAAGTAGCCGCCCTGGAGGCATCTGCACCAGATGTCCAAACCACCTCAACTGGCTCCTTTCGACATGGAGAAGCAGCGATTCTACTTAGAGACTCTCCCGGATATCTGAACTTCTCACCCTATCTCTAAAGGAGAACCCAGACGCCCTGAGGAGAAACCTCATTTCAGCCGCCTGTATCCACGATCTCATTCTTTTGGTCACCATCCATAGCTCACGAAGATGGACCAATAGATCGAGAGCTCTGCTTTCCAGCTCAATTCTTTCTTAGCCACAACGAACCGGGTAAGCGCCAGCAGAAACGCAGACGCCACTACGATCCATCAGACCCTCACTCATGAGCGAGATGCCGAGAACTCCTCCACTTGAGGCAGTACTTCCTCCCTGACCTGAAGAGAGCAATCTACCCGTTTCCAGCTCAGAACCATAGTCTCAGACTTGGAGGTGCTAATCCTCATCCCCGCCGCTTCACACTCGGCTGTGAACCTCCCCAGAGCACGCTGGAGGTCCCCAGCAGAAGAAGCCAACAGGACCACATCATCCGCAAAAAGCAACGACGCAAACCTTAGGCCACCAAACTGGACACCCTCAACACCCTGGCTGCACCTAGAAATCCTGTCCAAAAATATTATAAACAGGACCAGTGACAAAGGGCAGCCCTGGCGGAGCCCAACAGGCACATCTGACTTATTAACGGCAATGTGGACCATGCTTCTGCTACGTTCATACAGGGACCGAATCGCTTGCAGTAGTGTGCCCCGAACCTCATACCCCTGAAGCACCCCCTCCCTACTGGAAACAGTAGGAACCAGAAGCTGCTTTCCCTTCCTGATATTCCTGATGGATTTCCAAAACTTTTTGAGGCCGACCGAAAATCACTTTCCATAGCCTCACCAAACTCCTCATGTGCTAAGGTTTTTGCCTCTGCAACTGCTCGAACCACGTTCCGTCTGGCTTGCCGGTACCTGTCAGCTGCCTCCGGAGACCCCCAGACTAATAATTCCCAGCAGGCCTCCTTCTTCAGCTTAACAGCTCCCCTCACCTCTGGTGTTCACCCTGCAGCCACAGCTCCATACGGCTGCTTCCACAATGGAGGTCCGGAACAGTGTCCATTCAGACTCAATGTCCCCAACCTCCCCCAATATGCAGTTGGAGGTGCGAGTTGAAGATCTGGCAAACAGGAGCCTCGCCAGACATTCCCAGCAGAACCTCACTATGCGCTTGGGCCTGCCAGGTCTGACTGGCTTCCTCCTCTGCCACCTGAGCCAGCTCACTACCAGGTAGTGATCAGTTCACAGCTCGGCCCCTCTCTTCACCTGAGTGTTGAAGACATTATAAAATCGATCATCAACCTATAGCCCCGGGCATATTAGTACCATGCCCACTTATGGACACCCTTATGCTCGAACATGGTGTTTGTTAGGGACAAACCATGCGTTGCACAGAAGTCTAACAACACAAGACCACTTGGGTTCAGATCAGGGAGTCTGTTCCTCCCAATCACTCCCCTCCTGGCCACACTGTCGTTGCCCACGTGAGCGTTGAAGTCCCCCAGCAAAACAATAGAATTAGAGTCCAAGAAGGCTGGGTACTCCGAACTGTCATTCGGTGCATAAGCACAGATGACAGTCAGAGACCTCTTCCCGACCCGAAGGTGCAGGGAGACAGCCTTCTTTTTCACTGGAGTAAACTCTGATGTTAACGCACTGAGCTGTGAGGCCACCAGTAGCCCCACCCCAGCCCAGTGTCGCTCACTCGGCACAACTCCAGAAGAAAAGAGCATCCAACCCCTCTCCAGGAGATTGCTTTCAGAACCCACGCTATGTGTTCAGGTGAGCCCGACTATATCTAGCCAGTATCTCTCAACCTCACGCACAAGCTCAGGCTCCTTTCCTATGAAAGAGGTGACAATCCATGTCCCAAAAACCAGTATTGTCAGCCAGGGATCGGTCCGCCAGGGCCTCCCTTGGCTGCCACCTGATCCACATAGCACCGAGCCCCTAACATTCCCCTTGCAGTGGAGGGCCCACCTGGGGACAGTCCCATGTAACTCTTTTGGGCTGGGCCCAGGCCTGTCTCCAGAGTGGGGCCTCGGTGACCCTAATCCAGGCGAGGAAAACGAGACCTTGTAGTGGTTATTTTTCATAATTTCTTTTGGCTTGCTCTTTGTCTGGCCCTTCACCTGGGACCTAATTGCCTTGGGAAACCCTACCTGGGGCTATTGCCCCCAACAACATAGCCCCCAGGTTCTGTGAGGCACGCAGACCCCTCCACCACAATAAGGTAGCAATTCAGGGAAAATAAACCTTCAGGGTCTTATCACGGAAGGTCACATTAGAGTCAGCAGTCGCACCTAAGTCTGCAAGTTTCTCACAACAAGAAGTCTGTAGTCAGAATTCACAAACTGGGCACTTTTGTAGACCCTTCAGTTCTGCAGGAGCCTCCAGCGTCTGCCCACAGGTGATCGATCTCCTTCGCCACACCATCAGCCCAATAATGCAGCTCAGGGCATTGGAACAAGGATCCAGCGACTCGCAGCCCCTGACCTTTCGCATACTCAAGGAGCATGGAGCCACTTAAGGAGCTTGGAGCCCCTGACCTTTCACATACTCAAGGAGCATGGAGCCACTTTCACCCATCTTCAGACCATTGGGGACTGACACAATCCTCAGAGCCAACCCTGTCAGTGCCAGTGGTCGCATTGAAGGCAATCAATGCTTACCAGTAGCATCCAGACCAGATACTGACACATCACGAATTAGGAAGGAAAAACAGTTATCCAAAGACATTACCATTTTATTTATGATTGGTAATTATAATGCCCAAAATGGTTTGTATGATCTGGCTTATGTTTTATATGTCTTGGTTTGATTACATATTCGTACAACATCTGTTGTTTAATGCAGTCTAATTCATAACAGCTCCCATACAGCTACTGATGCCAAATGGTACGAGGGGTGTTGAAATACACCTCGTACCTTGAAATACACCTCGTACCTTGAAATACACCTAAATTAAATCAGTTTTGGTGATGCTATACCTAGTGTTGCTCTGTGTCAGATTGTTGTGGAGGAGTTCCTGGAGGACATCAACAACATGCTGAACTCGGGAGAGGTGCCCAGCCTGTTCGAAAAGGACGAGCTGGAGCAGGTGTTGGCCACCACACGCCCAAAAGCCAAGGAAGCTGGAATCTCTGAGGGCAACAGGGACGAGGTGATGTTACTGTATCGTCACGGACGCGGTTTTGCATGCCGACAGCTAGAACCAGGTCATGGGGATTCTGCTCCTCTGGGACTCCTTCATATCATCTATGTCTATAATGCTATAAGTCAGTTTTCTCAGTCCAGTCCTCCAGCACCCACAGATCTATCGGGAGCTGAAGGGGAGTAAAAATGTGGACTGTCTAGCTAGGAGTTCGGAGGGAAAAAAAACATGGACCGGCTATGGGTCCCCGAGGATTGGATTGAGAAACACTGTTATACATAGATACAATGTCTTGCTTTCATATTCTTGCATCATTTGACCTTTATGTGAATGTGCAGGTGTTCCAATTCTTCATCTCCCGCGTGAGAGAGAAGCTGCACATTGTGCTGTGCATGAGCCCCGTTGGTGATGCCTTCAGGTCTCGTTGCCGCATGTTTCCTTCTCTAGTCAACTGCTGCACCATCGACTGGTTTGTCCAGGTCAGAGAGCATCGCCAGCTATGCTAATCCATTCTTAGATCCGCTTTTGTCAATCCTTAAATCTATTATGTCGTCTCATAGTGTAGTTTGTTGTGGCTCTCTGTGGATAAGTAACTTTTCGTCATCCTTCTAGTTAAGGAAATTAAGGCAGTGATTTCAGGCTCTGTCTCTTTACATTATGTCTCTCCTCCTCTCTTTTCCACTGTACAATAACATACTTACCAGCATACAAGTAACGTTCACAAGCTGCTCGGAAGATGGGAAGGACTGGGAGAATAACCAATCTTAATTAGAGGCTCATGTCAGCTGGCCAATTAAGCCATGCGGAGTAGGCGGGGAGTGAGAGGGAGCGAGTGAGCTTGATGGATGTCGTGGCTTAGCTGAAGCCAAAGCTCATTATTAAGCGGCTCCTGTCCTCTATTTGGCGGGAGCCCTCCTTTGTTCTAGGGTAATATGGTTCTGTCTGCTCCCTTTAGATGCTCTTTATTGGTGGATCTAGGCTTGGTCTGTAACAGAAACAACAAAAACAATAATAACACGTGTAGTGGTGGTGGTCGTGGTGATGAGGATGATGGCGATGACGATGTTGATGATGGTTGACACAGTGGTTAGCGCTGTTGCCTCACACCTCTGGGACCAGGGTTTGAGTTTCTGCTGTGGCTCCATGTGTGTGGAGTTTGCATGTGTCTGTGTCTGTGTGTTCAGTATGTGTGAGTGAGAATCATCTGTGTGCCCTGCAATGGGTTGGTACCCCATTCTGGGTTGTTACCTATCTTATACCCATAGACTTCGAACCCAACCTACCACCCCTGAATAGGACAAGCTGGTACAGAAGAAGATGGATGATGATATTGTCGACTATATAAATGATATTTGACGTAAAGCTTCATATTCTTCATTCTACCCTTGTTTATAGAGGGTGCAGCTTTTCTGAATTCTGTGGCTTTGGCTTGAGCCTCAAAGCCCGACGACTCCTCGTCACTCACACACCCTCCATACCTCTTCCTGCCCAGTGGCCCCGTGAGGCTCTCCTCTCTGTGTCCCACACCTTCTTCAAGAACGTCGAGCTGGGCAGCGAGGAGATGAAGGGCCGCTTCTGTGAGATGTGCGTGGAGATCCACGTCAGCGTGACAGAGATGGCCGAGAGGTTCTACTCTGAGCTGCGACGGCATTACTACACCACGCCTACATCCTACCTGGAGCTCATTAACCTCTATCTGGCCATGCTCGGGGAGAAGAGGCAGCAGCTTGTCATGGTGACTGGGCACATGTTTCTGCACCATCACACTATGCAGAAGCAGAAACATCCAATTTTTTCTTGCTTACTTCTTGCTGTGTGTATGGGTTTTCATGATCACCCTGTGTTGCATAAATTTCTACTGGTTTCCAGGGGCCTGTTTCACAAAGCTGGATTTCTTGCGTAGCTGAATAAGTTGTTGGATTTAAGGTAGTCTGGGGTAAATGGGCTTTATCTTCGTCCACTTACATTAGCCCCGAGAACCTTAAATCCGACAAGAAATCCTGCTTAGTGAAACAGGCCCTAGTAGTCCAAGTTATGCAGTTGGTTAAATTGCATCTCTGAATTGTCTGTATTGTGTGTGTGTGTGTGTGTGTGTGTGTGGGGGGCGTGGTGGTG